>VZZY01022794.1:1720-17497 GCA_013400335.1 Eurystomus gularis
CATCGCTAACCCGCCTCCTTCGCTCCCGCTGGGAAGTTTGCCTAGAGCTGCTGGAGGCAGTCGCAGCACGAAGCTGCACCCTCGTCCTGCCCTCGCCCCGCTCCCCGTTTTCTCCCAGAGCCTCCAGCCGCAGGCTCTGCACCCTCCGAAGTCACCGCTTGTCCCGGGGTCCTCACTTAGAAGAGGACATCGGCTCTGGTCAAGCCTTTCACACAGCACATTAATCCACCCACCGGTGGGTTCCTTCTTCCCTCCTCTCCTTAGTCTCCCCTTGTTCCTTTTAGGCACGGAGCTTTCCGACAAATCCAGAGAAAGGCGCTTTGGTGGGAGCTCTCTGCAGACAAGGGCCCTTTTCTGCCTTAAAGCTGAGAGGTGAATTCAACGGGGAAGATGAGGAAGGGCGTGAAGACACCAGGGAATGCCTTCAAACGCCCCGCTAAGGCTGCGATTGCACAGCCTTTTTAGGGAAGGTAATTTGATTAGAGAGATGTTAACCGGTTGTGGTGAAACGCAGGGATTCGCTGTGCACCGAGCACTTTGTGGGTTTGACTCGCCGTCAGTTATGGTCTGCGTCTGGTCATTAGACTTAGGGGTTGGTGATGGTGAATTCAGGCAAGTCCCCAGCAAGCGCGAAGAGCTCCTTCAGCAGCTCCGGGCGGACTCAGCCGCGGCCCGAGAGGTTGGCGGGTCCCCATCGGGTCTCTGAGGATGCAAAGCAAACCTCCCCGGGGAGCAAACCCGCCCTCACCCGGGCCCTGGGAATCCTGCGGAGAAATTCTGGGTTTGGGTCACATGGGTAAAATGAGATTATGGCTTCTCTTATCACCAACAGTGGTTTAAACCGTTGCAAGGATTTGACTATAGCAACACACAACACAAAGCCGAGAACAATGTTGTGTTCACCCAGCTCAGGTAGAAATGAAACCCAGCGAGAGCAGCTGTCGATAAGCCAGATCTTGCAAAGTGATAGTTCACCTTCAGTTTCCCGTGTTTCCCTTTTCATCCCATCTAGGTACATGAATTTTTAGGGCCTCAACTCAACGAAACAGTGTTCCCATGCAGAGAGCAAGGACTCGTTTTCTTGAGACAAAGATTCACCTTCTCAGGCTGCAATATTTTGCCTCTCTCAGCTAATTATGTCCAGATAATGAAGAGACTGTAAGATCTTTCAGGTGATAATCACCTGTTATTTTTCTCCCGTGAAATGCCTCAGGCTCAGCCTGCTATTTATTAGCTCTACTGTACGTTTTCTGGCGAGCTTGCTTCCCATTGCCTTCACCCACATCACTCACTGGAGGTTCAGGTCACTGCTCCGAGCTGGGTATCCTCCTCGTAAAAAGGAGTCGCTTTCCTGAGAGGTTTCACTCCTTCAGTGGAGATCACTGCAAATAGCAGAGAATTAAAAGAACAGGGGATCAGGTGGGAGGAAACCAAAGCAGCTGGAGGAGGTTTCTGCACCACTGGCCGGGCATTCATGCCCCTAATAGCTCTTGAACCCTACGTACCTGTTTCTTCATCAGTCCAGACACTTGCCTTAACCACAGGGCATAATAACCACAGGTTTGAACCTCCACTCAGCAACAGGACAGGGCTTAAAACCCCCCCACTTTTAATGAAAAATGCTAAGTAGGTGCTATTTAGAGCTCTAAATACATTTTCATGATCTACTGTGTGCAATCAAGTCGAGGATTTCTTTGCTGGTGCCACGGTAAGCTCCAGACTCAGCCCAGCCCAGTCACCGAGCTCGGCACGTCGCCCTATTCCGGGGAGAATGTGCCTGTCCTTGCATTGCCAACTGGATGAAAATTCATCTTTCTGCACTAGCAGTGCTCAAAACTGGATTAAGAGCAGTAGTTGCTTCTAACCGTATAATATATGTACTAAGCAGGGTTAGCACAGAGAACAGGCAAATAAATCCCCCCCAGATCCCTGCTGGCTCCGCGCAGGGAGAGCTGCAGACCAACGCCAACAGGAGTGCTTTGTAGAGCAATCCAAGGGCTTCGCGACATCGTCAACCAGCTCACTTTACCTCAGTCTTGGCACAGATTGGACAGTGACTGTGGCGACTGTGGGGCAGAGAGGCTGGAACAGCCGCAGGTCCTGGCTGCGAGAAGAGCGTGGCAGCAGCCCCAATTCCAGCTCAGGGAGCCGGGGACAAAGACCTGCGCGTGGAAGGACAAAGAACCCCAGCATGTTCACAGGGGAGGTTCACCTGCAGAAAGGTGTCTAAACCACCTGCAAGNGACCTGCGCGTGGAAGGACAAAGAACCCCAGCATGTTCACAGGGGAGGTTCACCTGCAGAAAGGTGTCTAAACCACCTGCAAGGTGGTTTTGCTTGGCATGCGAGGATGTTCTGGAGCACACAAAGTCATTGTGCGGCCATGGAGCATCAACTCACCTCAATCTCAGTTTTAATGACGATTAACCTTTTAAACAACACTATCTGAAAAGAGTCGTTCTCCAAACTGTGGTATCCTGGTCGCTTGTTACCATGTGAACGTACGTTAAGGTTTGAACTTCTTGGTCAGAAATTTGGAAAGAAAATACCAAAATGATCACAAAATAAGAGAAAGTTGATTTTCTAGGCAGATGCCCTGGGAGGTCAACATGAGCGTCACACAGCAAACGCACCAGATTCCAATAGGTAACCAGTCCAATTTAACACCTTTCGCTCATTGCCACTCATGCACTGAGCGACCAGTAAGAATGAGGAGCTGTGGCATGCACCTCTGCGAGGCTATGGGAGCTCTCTCCAGCATTGGCAACGTTGACTGCATGGTCCCATTTTAAGAAAAAACACAGTAGACTAATGCAACTGCTTCCCTATTCCACGAGGCAAGTCGTGATAGTCACTGGGATGTCTGATGGGAAAAGTAAAAATAAAAAAAAGCAAGCCTTAAACTTTTCTCACAGGAAGGTCTTGGTTTGTTTAAACCAGAGTGCTTGGCTTCCATTTTTTCCCCCTCTTTCACTGTTAAAGGGGAACTCCCCCAACACAGAGTGAACTGGGTATGGCGATGGTCCTGCGGATCCAACAGAACTGTGATCCCTTGGTCAGCACGGAAAAAATCCCACACTTCATATTGCCGAGTGCCAGATGAAGAAACCCATCTGTTGAAGGCTGGTAAGTCAGCACAGTGTTGGGACCTAACTTGAAATCAGTGAGTGGTTTGTAGGACATTCATTGGAGCAGTGAAATTTTAAGCTCATAGGTTAAATCTAACTTTATTTTGGGTGAAGAATATGTGCTAGGGGCAAATTTTCAGATAGTTTCTCTCCCTGGGACACTCATTTGGAGAACATGAATAATGACTCCCTTTCCTGAACCAAACTGGTCGCAGTGTAGACGGAACAGCTCTGTGGGAATATACGCTGGAAATGCTTCACCTCCTCACATCCCCCTTAGCAGACTCCCAGCGTAAGTCCAAGCAGAGTCCCTGTTCTGGGGTCTAAGCCTCGGGTACAAGAGAGCCAGGCATGCCAACGCTGTGGCAGCTGGGAACAACCCCATGGCTGAGGAGCAGAAGATAGGGATATATTACACAGCCACTTTTCAGCTCCATTACACCGTCAGATGGCTCAAAGGGGCTGGCATCACAGCAGAGAATCTGGCGTACAGCTCGCGCACATGTGGCTGTTATTCAAAGCCTCCTCAGCTGCAAGTCGGAGCTACACAAGCCCGTAACGGCTGCGCTCTGCTAAGCGCAGGCCTGTGCTCTGTAACCCACGGAGCTGCTTCTGGCCATGCTGAACTTGACCTGAGTGCCTTCAGCTTTCGTTCTGAAGAGACAGCTCCAACAATATTTGCGGTAAAAAATGACGAGTACTATGTACTCCCCAGGACAATCTGTGCGTTCCATTTAGGGTATCGGATTTAAAATAGACAGTGAATTGCTTAAAAAAATGTTAGAAAAAGCAAGTAAGCTTCTACCAGTTTACGTGCTGAAATCAGGTTTAAGCTTTCCCCTGAGCAGAAATTTCCAAGTAAATAGGATGACACCGCTCTCCTAAGGTAGATGATTCACTGTTTAAATGATCACTTTGTGAATTCCTAGGGTTCATCTTCCAAAATTCTGGGCAGCTTCAACACTGAGCTCCAAATATACTTAATGCCATGGTCACATGAAAAATTCAAGGTGACCCACTATCTAAGGTGATGAACAACTGAAGCCGGACTTCAGCATCCAGACCACTTTCTCATTAAGCTTCCCAGCTCACTCCTACACTCATCAGTGAGATGGTAAGAGGTGCAAAAAAAGATCGCCAGAGGTATTTCAATAGCCAGTTTCTCCTGAGTACCTTTTCCATTTAATCTTTCTTTACCCTTTCCTAATAAAGCCGCATGTATCTGTGACAGTCACAGCTGTTTTCTCATCACATCACAAAGAACTTAAAGCGAAATGCCCTCATTTCTGTTCTGCAGCCGGAGAAGCGAACAGGCCCAAGACACAAAGGCCATGGATGAAACTGGGGAAGGGAGGAACCTGCCAAGGATGACCTGAACCTGGAGCTCAGCTCCAGCACAAGCCTCCCAGGCGACCTCAGGCACATCAACCGAGAGTTTGAATGAACATGAGCGGTAATCTCCATCTTCTCTCCTCCTGCTCAGCAATATATTCTTCTGCGATCAGGTCTGACTCCAAGGACTTCAGCCAGTTTCATAGCCCCTTGTGCGACCTCTCGGTAAAGAGGCCAACGATCTGGGCAAAAAAGCATTTATGTCAGTAACTTTAAAAAGTAGTAACCGTCTTAGTTTTAGGCAAATGCATGAGTAGAAGGAGTTAAACCCTCCCCACTCCTCCAAAAACCTCTTTGCTCTGCTGCTTGGAGACTAACCCCTTCGTTTTCTTCAAGCTGTTCCAAAAATCTGAGGGAAACCTGTAACCCACATACCTGCACCTCCTCTATTATGACAGTAACGTCTCTTACAATCATAATTTAACCGTGTACACTCATAAATTAAGATAATGTAATTGCAACTGGGCAAACGGAGCCAAAACACATATTCAGGAAGTGACAGGCTTGGAAGAGGCTTTCTGACAGTGGAAACACTTGCTTTCCAGTTCTGCCACCTCACCAGGGCCGTGGATTTGGCCAGGGGAGGAGATGAGGTGGGCTGGCTCCCTCGTGCTGTCACCATTCCCGTCCCCCGGTGCGGAAGCGGCCATGGGGCTGCTCCCACCAGGGCCGTGCATGGTATGGGGTATGGCCAGACACCAGGGACACTTTCTGCCTGCACAGATGCGTGCAATACATCCACCTGGACAAACCAATTACTCGAGTGTCAGCATTCTCATCTCTCCTGTGTCAGGGGGAATTTTTCAGAGCAGCAGTTGTTACTTTACAGGAATTGTTACAAAACAGACAACAGAGAGACATCTTCGATCTAGTGGATGGCTCCTGCCCCTTTCCACTCAATCTGCTCATCGTTGAGACACATCATTTGTCAACTTTGAGCAATAACATTTAGACAGAAAAATGAAACAGATTTTGATGTCTGGAGACTTTAACCCAGAGAATTTCACAGAACTTGGCTAGACGTTCTTTTCTTCAAAATTCTGCTAGGCTTGACAATCATTAGTGGCTTCACTTCAGACGAAGAAACCAAGTCTGCTCAGTCTGTAGCAGACAGAAGCAAATTCCAGGTATCACACACTCTGATCCTGAGGAAAAACAAACCATCCCCAAAGAAAATGAAGGAGCATATAAAGACACACTTCAACGCAATTTTGATCAAGATAAATACAATTTGGGAGCATGTGTCAGACATGGGGGGAAAAAAAAAGCCAAACCAAAACCAGATTTGAAATAAATGAAGAGTCCAAGGAGGAGCAGCAAAAAGGTCTGCAAGAAAGAACTGTTTCTTCTGCATAGATGACCTGGAAACCGCCAGCAGCTCATGATAGCAGCTAAAAGAGCCAGCAGTGTTCAAACAGGGCTGATCTCTTAATTTGTTTTTTTAGCAAGATCACCAATAACTGCGGCAAAACTCAGATTTAGTGACAAGAGGCAAGAGGACCTGACCTATGGCTTCCCCTTGGGCAGTTCCAGGCAAGAGAAAGAGGGACGTGCGCAGGCGCGGTATTTGCTTTTGGTGTCATTACCACCGGACATACCGAGCCGAGACAGCTTGCACGTGGAGCCACAACACTGTTAACACCCGCGGCAGGTTTTTGTATCACTTTCCAATCCCACACAATCAGAGGGAAGCAAGCTGGTGCAACCCACAGTCCAGAGGATGTACTACAGAAAGATTGAGTGTCATCTGCACGATCTACAGCTGGCCTTTCATCAGATCCACGCGTAACCCCCTGTAAAAATCCCCTAGGTGATAGCTCATGTTCTCCCTCCTGTTTCCAAGCTACTGAGCATGAAGAATAGCTTCACAGTGTAAGCTGCAACAGGCTAGGGTAGGGAGAGAGGAGGAAGGAGAAAGAAGACTTGCAGAGGCTTCTTTGAAGTACGGGAAAACATAATGGGATCTGGCGATGTTTTCTTTGGAGCTCCAAGTTGAGATGATTACCGTACTGAGTTCCAGTTAGATATTGTATGGCCTTTTATTCACTTTTCCTACCTCTTGTCACCAGCTAGGCTTCTGCATCCCCTTCCTTAATGCAGCTTCAGTTCTAGAGAAAAGGTAAATAACACTTGGTTAACTCCAGTCAAGATACTGTTCTTTGGGGAAGGCAGGGAAAAGCAGGCAGAGGTGAGGTATTCTGGAAAGAGACTGTGTATTTAAAATATTTCATGCAAAAAAAAGCACATGATAGATCTACCTCATCCCCCACCCTCTCTGGTTCTCCACACCAGCACCTGTTCAGCCAGACCAGTGAAGTATTTCTTAACACATAGTAAATGTCAAATGAATCAAACTGTTTGACCCTGGACTACGTCCCCTCCTCCCCAAGTACTGGAAGCTGCACACACCAACCACAGCAAAGGCCGACGGGGAAAGCGAGCTGAAAATTCCTACTTGTCCTCTTCCAAAGGATCAGTACATTTCAGTGTTTTAAAAACACAGCTGGCAACCATCGAATTTGCTGAAAAACAGATTGACTTCCTGAAAAAAAGGTTACAGTACGGGTAATATATTGGCCAGGCACACTGACTATTGGGAACGGCTTCCATTTTGCTCGCGATGCAGTAACACGATGCACAAACGTGTGGAGCTATCGAAAACATTCAAGCACAGAGCAGTCCCTCCATTTTGCTCGCGATGCAGTAACACGATGCACAAACGTGTGGAGCTATCGAAAACATTCAAGCACGGAGTGGTCCCAGAGAAGCAATGGCAGAGCTCCGGAAAACCAGCCGCGTTCTGGCAGGCATATGAAAGAAAAGTATTTTATCAAAACCCCATTAAACTCCCCGCTAAGTTTATTGAACGCCTGTTCCCAGCTCTGTAGACTGCCAAGACAATTTCTTACGAGGAATAAATCCGTGCGCACAGAAACACGGTGAGACTGCGGTGACAGCTCAGCCATCGCTTGCTCGTTCCACTGACGGCAGCGAGGGCTTCAGATGGCAACTACAAAAGCAGACTACAAGATGACTTTACAGTGTTGATTTTGCTAAGGTTCTCCTGATGACAGCTCTCTCACCCACTTCCTTCAATAACGTCTCAATTACTTTAAAGTAATTAACTGTCATACGGATGAATAAGTCAGTCATGAAACATCTGATTCAAAAAAACAGTTGTGTGTGAAAAACATGAAATTCCGTTAAGGGATGGGTTGAACCACAATCCCAACTCCACAGTTTATTCCTCAGACAGAGGTTGCACCCAGGTTTTAACTTAAGATTTGACCAAAAGAATGGGTTTAAGAGCAATCTGAAAGCCATAAAAAATTGAGGCTTTCCTACCGCTCCTACAGCATGTGTCATCTGCCTGTGTGGTTATTTTAATATAGGAAGATGAGAAAAAGCATGACATCTTTTAAATATTAAAATATAGATCAAGTTATTCTGAAGAAATAATATTCAGGCAGTCTGGTTTTGAGAAAACCATCTTAACCTATCTTTCACTTAAGACACTGGAAAGGAGCCTTCACTCAGGCTTTTCAGAAAGGCAAACTCCTGTAAAAAATAAATATTAGTTTCAGCAGAGCCATAAAAAAAGAGAAAATTAAAATCACTAGTCGCTTCAGAAAATTTTGTTCAGAGCTGAATGGGTTGATGGTTAAAGAAGGAGCTTGCCCTTTTTTTTTTTCTATTTCTGACAGCATTAACCTTCCTTATCATGTATTTCCACAAAACCACTCACCTTCTATTTTCCTCAGACGGCAACGTGTTCCCTGCTGCTCTTTGCTGTCATTTGTAAGAGCCGTTGGTTTGTTCTGGGTGACAAGTAAAAAAAGATGGGGGCTGCCATCTCCAGCTAGGTTGCACAGTCCAGGCTCATTGCCATCCCATAACCTAAAGGTGGTCAAAATTGCAGGCAAACCAATGCAAGAGCACTATTTCTGCCTCTAGGGACACCACATAATACCCGTTATTCTCTACAATAAATGTATTTCAGGGGAAATACAACAGCTGTGAATGCTCTAAACGCACCATGTTTCCAAAATTAACATCAATGCATATATTAACACAGGGCAAGAGGTTTGAGTTTCCTACTGCTTTATCTTCTCAGTGTAAGGCTCCGAATTAATTCCCCAGCAAGCAGTATAGGAGAGCTATAGCATCTGAGTTGCAGAGAAGTCCTCCTCCTCACATCCAATTTTCCAGCTGAGTAGACTTTGCCTCAAGAATGTCCAGTGTTGTGACAGAAGTCAATATTATTAAGAAATTATCTTTCTTCAGTGCTCTTCTCTTTGGATAACCCATCAGAAGGTTTAATCAAAGTTCAATTCTACTTACTGAATCTTACTTGTATTTCAGGCCTAATTACCTAAGCTGTCATTACCAAAACAGGATCAACGGTCTTTCAAGAGAACTATCTTTGTGGTACGTGCCACCCAGGACCTGTAGTTCTCCAGTGTGTCTTCCACCAGCTCACCTTTCTCTCCTGCTACCCTTGAGCTCCTTCTTTCATCCAGGAAGATCCCAGTGCTCAGGCAAATACAAGGCAATGAAAGCTGGTAATTCTTAGCGAGACGGACTCTTAAATGAAAACTACTGCAAGCAGTGGTACTGGAGAGTGATGGTGCTCAAGAGCTAAGCAAATGTGTATTAATTTGTTTGGATAGTACTGGATGAACTGTCTCAATTCTATAGATTTTCTTTTTTAAAATCTAGGCCATTCAATATATACTGTGAATATCACCTGCTGAAGTGGAAAAAATCACAAGCCAGGTGTGATGATACCAAGAGGAGCAGGCATAGCACAGATTAGATTCTGGTGATGTGGCATTTCGTTCATCAGATGGACTTTCACCAGTGGAAATTTCCCAAATGTGGGTATCTTCTAAGTACGTGAATCACCCACATCCTTGTTACTCACAGCACGTCACCATTGCTTACAGATGTGATCTTTCCCAATTAACACAAGTCACTTTGGAAAAATCTATCCCTTATTTTGTATAGATCGTAACATGCACCAAGACGCCGGAGTGGTAAGAAAAAAGACACAAGAAAATGGCCATCCCCAGCTTCACCCAGCTCTCTTTAGGAGAAAGAGTCAAAAAGCTTCTCAATCACCATGTAAAGCAGGATTATTTTAGCATCTGCCAATTGAATCCAAGGAGAATAATTTTATTTGGGCTGTAGCTCTCACTTGTGAACAGCTAACTTCAGCTAGTTTGTTTTCCATGGGACATATTTGCTCCCACTCTGTTTCCACTGATGTTTTGAGTAGTACCCAAGTGGAAAATAGAATTAACATGTTGAGTAAGCTTTATTCCTCTTTAATTCGTTATTGCTGTCATTGGGAGACTTTTATATTTTACTTTGGCTAATTGTCCCAGGAACAGCAATAGAAACGTTATAAATCTGAAAGTTGATTGTTTCATGGTACAGTTTTTCCACGGGCCGAGTCTTTCTCACTGATTGTGGAGGAGTCCAGAGCGAGCTGGAACCTAGAGACATTGCTGAGCCAAAGAAACCCAGCAACACTCGTGCCATTCAGAAAGGGATAGAAATGAAGTTTGTTTACATTTTGATATATGAGAATTAGCAAAGTAGATTAAAAAAAAATCAGAACCAGTTGGTAGGCATCAGAGAACAGACTGTTACTTACAGATTCACGTACTGAGAAAGCACAAGCTTTCAAAATATTCTAATAACAAAGCTTAATTTCTACACGCATAGTACCTCACTAGCGGCGAGGTGTCTCTTGCCCCTCCTGTCTTTGCCGCTCAACAAAACCATTAGAAATACTGCTTTTAACTGTGAAGGTAATGATCTGCTTACAAATCTTATACAAGGTCAAAAAAATATATCAAACACTATGTGTTTAAACTCTTTTAGTAAAACTGGAAGACAGAACTGCCTTCAGGTTCCAGTCCCACCATAGAAAGGTAACTTGAGCTGACTGCTTTTGAAATCTACTTCAGCACATGAGTCCCTCCACAAATTTACCTGTGGTGGTGGTAGCATTACATGCTAGAGTTTTGCTATGTTTTCCCTTGCCTCCTCCTGTAATATCGTTATTTAAGTGGGTGCCACCAGCATTAGCATCTGGCCAATGCCTGCATAAACAGAATGGCATAAAATCTCTTCGGCGTTTCTTTCAAAGCTTGTATGCCAAGAGACATGCCCGTGGTTTTCTTTTTGGTTGCCTTTGAAAACTCTTAAACGCCACGATTATGCAGTTAATCAACATCGTAAAAGCAGTAGCTAATTGTAGCCCCAAATTCGGTTTCTAAAAATAAAACCCTCGTCACTTCTTTAGTCTTCATCCAAGCCTTCAGGTTCAACTCTCCATCTTCCAACCCCGCCTTCCAGTAAGCGTGCGGGATCTTCCTGCCTCTGGAAAGCCAATCATAGCCGGGCTGGGACGTTCTCCTAACCTTGGCAAATATACACTTCTGCTCTTTTTTTCTTCAAATAATTCAAACCAAAGACAGAAAACGTTGAGTCATTACTTCAGGGAACTTCAGGCACTATTAAACAGCAGAGAAACATCCTTGACAGAAAAGGTCTTCAAAGCTTACCAGCAGCCTACATTTTTTGGTTAGCCACTGTGTCTCCCAAACCAGCTTTCTGAACCCTCTGTAGAGCTTTATCTATTTGCAGTTGAGGCTTTGGTTTTGTCTCGATCACCAAAGCTGGGTCTATCTCATTACAGCACACCCCACAGGACAGAATTTAGAGGGCCAAACGAAGGCACGCTCAGAAAAATCCTATCAGAGACCCCAGCATGCTGCACACTGAAGAGACGTTCGCTAATGAAGGACTTGGGGCTTCCAAGTCTGTCTTGCTTGGCTGCTCTCTGATGGGTAGAACCAGGAAGACAGTTTTGCATCTCAGCTAGCCAAACATTTCAACACGCTGCAGAAGACAAAGGGAGGTTAAATAAGTGACGAAACATAAGAAGGGGAACAAGCCTGTAGTTTAGCATCTAAATAAGAAGTGGAGCTGTGAGCATTTGTCCTCCTTGCAGGTGAGGCTCTTTATCTTCACGCACAGACTTTGGGCACAGCTTTGCCAGCAGGAGAAGGTAGGCCAACCTTCAGTTTTATCGGCATGTTAAAAGAACTTTTATGAATCACTAGTCAATCATCTGAACACCTCTGACCTTGGGCTAAGTATAATCTAAATTACTTAAGCATGAGTAAGGATTGATAATTGATAGCTGAGAATACTCCTTGTGGAAAAAAGTTAACCATGGGATTAAACATTGAAAACTTCTGTGCATTTAATGTTCTTCAGAGCTCTGGGACTTCCTTATTAAGCACAGGAAAAGCATACCTTCCCAATTAAAAAAAAACCCAGAAATTATAGCTAAACCACCACATTCAACAGAGTAAGACTAGAAATAATTATGGGATATTAAAGATAATTCAGTAGGATCACCAGCGTAGTAAATAATCTACAAGCCGATTTTTATAGAAAAAAATCTAGATTAACACCAAAACACACAGCAAATACAACACATATTTATAAACAGGATCACTAGTACGTGGTATTTCGGAACCGCACGGTGCAAACTGGGAAATCTCTGTGTGCCCCCAGTATGGGTGCAGGTATGAGTGTATATATGAGTATATACACACATACAGATGAGACATACACACG
This sequence comes from Eurystomus gularis, assembly GCA_013400335.1. Classification (NCBI taxonomy): domain Eukaryota; kingdom Metazoa; phylum Chordata; class Aves; order Coraciiformes; family Coraciidae; genus Eurystomus; species Eurystomus gularis. The sequence continues at coordinate 13,899 of VZZY01022794.1, forward strand.
TACACGCTTCCACGGCCCTGCTGATACCTACCACGCAGGCTCCTTGCTTTTGCACATGAAGAATCTTTCCTGTTCAATGTATACTCGCCACCTACGATTTGGGGCAGGCAAACTTTTATCCTCTTGGGAAACAGACGCTGTTACCACCCCGTATTCGTCTGCTGTGTGCAAGTTTCACAAGGTGGATTTATAAAGTGAGTTAAGGGTCCTAAATATTGCCGATGCCAAAGAAAAAGGCTTTTTTCTTTATGCATGTGGAATTACACATCTTAAAAAAGGTACAGTAACATCACTTCCTATTACTTCGTGCGTCTGGCCGTTGATCTGAAATTACCAATCTTTGTATTTTTTCTTGATAGCCTCCCAGATATGCATCACAGATCGAATCAGATTTTCGAGCCTGCTTTACCAGCTCCCCGTTAGCAACAACAATGAACTCAAACGTTTGAAGGCCTGTAACAACCCTTTGTCTGTAGCTGTCTAATTACAGCTGCGTTTGCCGTGCCTGCACCTCGAGCGCGCTCCGGGCAGCGCTGACTGCTGAAGCAAAGCCCACACTTGTACACAGTTTGCTGCATCCCTCAAGAATAATCTGCTCAGTCACCATTTAGAATGGAAGGAGGAGCAGGGAGAATAGGAGCAGTCCAGGACAGGACAGGAGAGTGAGAGTCTTCAGGTAGCAAGAAGCTGGTGACTGGAGTCATCAGACATAAGGGAATGCTGTCAGGGATGACCAGAAGTTCAAACAAAACAACCAACAAAAAACCCCACAGCAGGAGAAAATCCAAAGGTCAGGGACAAGAGAGACACGTTCTGAAACGGAGCCAGCAGCCAACAGCTCTGCAGGTCATACAGACAAGAAACAGAAGGGGATTATTGCAGGTGGGTTGGACTAGATGACCTTTAGAGGTGCCTTCCAACCCAATCCATTCCATGATTCGATGATTCTAAGAATGAGTGGTGTAAGCAGGAGAGCAGCCAAGCACCGGCAGGGTTTGCTGTCTGCATGAGAAGCTGCATCTGTGCACACCGGTACGCAGGGAAGAGGCAGGAGAAAACAGCTCAAAGGAAGAGAGGCAGGTAAATAAATGCCAGATTTACATTTCAGAGCTAGTGAGATCTAACCCATAGGATGTATTGATTTGATATTTCTTAGCCATGAAAAAAACAAAAGAATTGTCACGTACGAGTGGCTACTAAGAAGATAAATACCATGAGCTAGACCTGCTCCATTTATATCAGCTGGTCTAGCAGACAAGTACTGTCAGGTGGTAAGTGAAATTCAGGCTCTCTACAATTCACTTTTTTCTTTCTTTTCTGAATACAGGAGCACACGCTAAAGTAATAAATCTAGATCTGAAACTATGACTATCCCGGTTATTAAAAAAATATTAAGAAATCAATACATGAATGACTGACAAATGGCTGTTTCTGTAACTACAACCAGGCTGTACCATCAGATCATACCAGGAATTTCAAGAGGATGTGTAAGGAGCACAAGTCCTTGGGGGCACTGGATGGGTGGGGGTATTCCAACTCGACGTCAAAGAACAACAGAAGCCGCAGACAGGGTAGCAGAAGGGCTGGAAATGTGTGGGGTGGACAACAGCTCTGCCTGTGCAGATCAATGTGGCCAAGCAGCACCTCTGACCAGCACCGACACACGGAGACTACAAAGCAATCTGCGTGGTTCTCATCACCCTCGCTGGGCAGAAAATACCCAAGGTAAGGACGAAACCATTTGCCTTCCCACAGCAACGGGTTGTAGCTATTTCATGAAACAGGGCAGACATCAAGTGCCCCTGCAAGTACTTGGTGACATGACCCGGAATCCACACGCAGCAGTGGTAGCTGGAAGGCAAGATATTGCCACCACCTGGCAAAAGAAATGTTCTTGTGAACTATGCAGAATGCACAACTTGGCTTTTATGACCATTGCCACACTATTTAAAAATTATTATTATTTTTTAAATTCAGTTAGATTATTGGCACCTTTGGCCACACTGACCACATGCCTTAGAATAAAGGATCACATTTTGCATGAAGTATTCCTGTCCCTCACGGGACACGCTCAGGGGTATTTCTACTCAAAGCAGTTACTTTCCACTTTTCTGCCTCCAACTCCATCATTCGAGTCCCTTTAAAAGAGTATTTATTGATCAGGTTTCCTACAACATTTAATTCTCAGAATTGCAATTAGGAAACGTAAATAACTGATTGTGCTGTCTGATGAATCCCGTATTACTCAGCTGCTGGGTTGAGAAAAGCCGCTTATAATTGATGGGCTATTTCCACAGGACACTGTCCAGCACTGGCTGTTAAATCCATTCCCCCTCGTGTATTTAAAGTTTTCTGAAACTCCAGTGCCTTTGTCAAATGAGCCTCCTCAGGCTTTACGTTAATTAAAATCTTTTCAGGACATTTTCCTTCTGGTTAAGTGATACCAGGTCCTCTCTTCTGGATGCAGTTTGTTGGTTTTGCTTGGGTTTTTATAACAGCTAGCATTTGCCTTTTTCTTTTACAGATTTTCAATCGTTTTTTCATGTGTAGTCCCCAGCTACTGAAGGCTACACAAACCCTCTAGAGGCCTTGGCACTGCTCTCCCATTGAGTTATTTTTCTTCCTTTCTTGTCTTCTATGTCAATGTTTATACAAGCAGAAAATCTGCAAAATCAAAGTTGGAAGGGACCTCAACACGATCATAGAATCACAGAATGCATTGGGTTGGAAGGAACCTCTAAAGGCCAGCTAGTCCAACCCCCCTACAAGAAGCAGGGACATCTCCAACTAGGGCAGGTTGCTCAGAGCACCGTCAAGCCTGACCTTGAATGTCTCCAGGGATTCTGATAATCTACTCCAACACCAATATCTCACAGCGTCAGTCACACCAAACCCATGCGAAGCTCCCGCAGTCAAGTACGTACCACATGATCAAAATCAGATGAAGATTCTTCCAACTTCTGGTTGCCAAGGTACTGAGAACACTGCATGAGAATTTTGCTCAGTCTGTCAATATCCTGCAATTCTTCAGTGCCTTTCGGCAAAGGACAAAATTAGCAATCCAGCCCCTACCCTGAGTATGTGCTGTCTAATACCAGCAACTCCTTCACAAACTCCATTGATCAGTCCAACGGCAACTGCTGGCATTTCTTCTGCAAGGCTAATTTTTAGGGAGTTGAACGGTCTGAGTTTCAGATAACCAGGCTCAAACATTTTAGCAGTCAAAGATTATCAATGTATTTTTAAAGAAATATACGTCACCAAGCTAGAAAAATGTTGGCAGGTCACCGAGACTTCCACATCACCTAGGTCACTGTAGAGTGTTCACGCTTGTCAGATACCACAGTGAAATAAATCTTGTGTCTTGTTTGATTGTTTTTTCTGTGCAATTATCTCATTTGCTATGAAATTTTCATTCCCCAAACCAAAATTCTGAGAATAGGTAGAATTCATAAACTGTGTGCAGTCTCACTTGCATAAAATTGAGGGATCTAAAAGGCAACGCGCGCAATGAATTCAGACTTATTCCTAGGTGTGCATAACAGACAAGGTGTCACCAGACTGACACACCACCTCATAGAAGGTTGCCTTGCCTACCC
>VZZY01022795.1:0-30243 GCA_013400335.1 Eurystomus gularis
CCCAGCACAAGAAAGACATGGAGAGGGTCTGGAAGAGGGCCACAAAGATGATTAGAGGGCTGGAACANTTAGAGGGCTGGAACATCTCTCCTACAAGGACAGACTTAGAGAATTGGGGTTGTTCAGCCTGGAGAAGAGAAGGCTCTGAGGAGATCTTATTGAGGCCTTCCCGTATCTGAAGGGGGCCTACAAGAAAGCTAGGGAGGGACTTTTCACAAAGGCCTGTAGTGAGAGGACAAGGGGTAATGGGTTCATACTCAAAGAGGGTAGATTTAGATTGGAAATTAGGAGGAAATTCTTCACTCTGAGGGTGGTGAGACACTGGAACAGGTTGCCCAGGGTGGTCATGGATGCTCCATCCTTGGAGGTGTTCAAGGGCAGGCTGGATGGGGCCTTGAGCAACCTGGTCTAGTGGGAGGTGTCCCTGCCATGGTGGGGATGTGGAACTAGATGGTCTTTGAAGTCCCTTCCAACCCAAACCATTCTATGATTCTATGAAGTTCTAATATGTCTGGCATGGCAGCACTCAGTGGCAGCATGACTTCATTCAGGCCACAATAGTCTATTGTCAGTTTCCACTCTCCATTAGACCTCTGCACTAGCCAAATAGGACTGTTAAAGGGTAAGCATGTCTTGCTGACCACTCCTCGTCTCTCCAGTTGATGGATCAGCTTCTGGATAGGCATCAGACAGTCTTGATTAGTATGGTACTGCCACCAGTGCACTACTCTAGTAGCAATGGGCACCTTTTGTTCCTTGACACTCAGCACCCATGCAATTGAAGGGTCCTCTGATAGACCAGGCAAGGTAGACAGCTGATCAATTTCTTCCATCTCCGTAGCTGCTACATCAAATGCCCTTGAGTTCTTGAAATACCCTCTCCTGAGATAATCTACACCAAGAATGCATGGGGCATCTGGGCCAGTCACAATGGGGTGCTTTTGCCACTCATGTTAAATTAGACTCCCTTTGGCTTCCACTACAGTCAGCTCCTGGGATCCCCCTATCTCTCTGGAAATACAAATGGATTCTGTCCCTTTATGGTTTGATGGCATTAGGGTGCATTGTGCACGGCAGTCTGCTAAAGCCTTGTATTCCTGCGGTACTGAAGTGTCAGGCCATTGAACCCACATGATCCAATAAACACAGTTGTCTCTCTCCTCCACCTGGCTGGAAGCAGGGCTCCTCTAATTTTGAACAGAGTGCGCATCTCCAGCATATAGATTTGAGCAGCTCACACAGACCAGACCTCCATTGCTGTTACTTGTGTCTCATAAATAAGGACCTGAAGCCCACTGAAGTGCTGGGGCCCAAGTTGTGGGCCCCGAGTTGGAGTTGACCTGTGGATGAGTCACAGCCTAGCAGAATGTTTTGTTTTTCTTATTGGCTTCATATTCCAGGGGCAGAACCTGGCCCACCTGTGTCTTTGTGGCTCTGCCCTCACCCAGGTGGTCATGGTTGGGGTTACTTTAACCAGGAGCCGATTAGTTGGAAGAGCTTCTTGTTNCTTCTGTGATTGTTTTACCTTCCCAGCCATGCACACGTGCCTGTAAGACTCAGGTAGGTTTTCCATCCTGTTTTCCCATGTCTTCTCCATGGTTATGTAGGAAAAACCACAGGGTGCCTTGTACTGTGTACCATCTCTCTTGAGCAGGCCTTACAGGATAATGCTTTCTCCTCACAGATGAGACACTTGTCAGTACTGGTAGGAAGTGTAATCTGTCCTCCAACCGGGGCAAATTTTTAAACACTTTACTGAGCAATTCTGTGGATTTGTCAGGTGGTTTTTACATAGTGGAGATGCCAGCCTGCAGGGATGATGAGATATTATCTGCATATTGCCACATTCGAGCATCCATGTCACCCACCATTGATGCCTCATTGTCCTTCCAGCTAAATAATGCTAATACATTGGCATATGATGGTGGTGTGCTCAGTACCCCCCTGCACACATGGATCCAGTAACTCTGTGTATATCTGGATCTAATAGTGTCTGTGGGTCATCTAGGTCAGCAAAAATCAGCTCCTGCACAGCTATTTCCCTCAGATTCTTAGCACCTCTATCAACAGCTGTCCACTGGCCACAACATCATCCCTAAAGGGATACATGTTCCTCATGCTTAACAGGAGTTGCCCCCAGAGAGAGAGGATGTGACTCTTTTGAAAGACCTCTGTCATTACTCACTTCTCTAGCCATTGGTCCCAAATGGAATGCCCACATCACCAAATCTGCAGATGCCTGAGATCTGGCAAACACGGCTGTCACAAGGTTTTCCAATGAAACCAGCTAAGACATCTCTCTAAGAATCCCATTAATGGTTTACACAGCCATAAAAACAGTATTCATCCTTGCAATTAATTTTGTAGACTGCCCTGAACAAGGCATGGGGAGAACACAGATCTCATCAGTGATTGAGCACCAGAGCTCAACCTGTAAGATCACATCAGTGCTGTCCACATGCTCAAAAATGAAGAGAATTTGGAGGATGATAGCAGAGATGCTGAATAACATTCAGGGTACTCAAGGTCCATAATGGTACATAACATTCAAAGAGGTACCTTCACTGAAGAAGACACTTCAAAGTGTTATCTGAGTGCTACCTACAGTGAAATCTCCTTTTCAGTGTAGAGAAACCAGTGAAAGCTCCTTTCTTTTTCTCACTGCTATGTTTTGCTGGCAATCCAGGTAAGACGTATCCTAAAATTGTTCCCATAAATAATCAATCTCCTAAAAGAATTAAATGTGCTTGCATTAAAAATATTTCCTTCTTTTCTAGGAGTCTGAATACAAAAGGTTTACTAAAGAGATGTGTTTTGGTTAGGGAAATTGAAATTCTGCTAGAAGTCCAATTTTAAGAGCATGGAAGAAGTTTCAATGTATTCACCTCCCCTTGACAAAGTCATGTTATCACATCCTATCCATTTTGGCTTACATGAAAGTAAGTCCACTAGCCTCCTTTCTTTTGGACTCTATAAGCTTAGAAAACCCGCAGAAAATCCTTCCAGAAAATAGCTTCTTTTGTCCTTTGGTCTGAAGCAGAACAAAAGCATAAAGGTGAAATTAATGCAGGTATTTACAACAACGGAGTTGTAGCCAGTGAAAATGCATGTAGGGATAGGATATAAACCTAGAAAGTGGACTTTCATATCATGAAGGTGAAAAGCTGTCAAAGATGGTGAGAAAAGGCCTCTGTTTTCCTTATGTTTATCACTCAACATACCAAGGGCAATAGCCATGCTGACTTTACTATGATAAAAACTAGAATGCTGCAGGAGTTTCTCCAGCAGATATTTATACACAGAAGACCTACAGAAGAGAGACGAGTCCTTCCTGAGATTGTTTTGTGTCATTATATGAAATTACTTACCCAGCACATAAAATCTGATAGGATCCTACATGATATAAAAAAAATAAACTCCATACCACTATAAACAGGCTAATGGGGAACAAATATGCTTAAATATTCTGCCCTTCCCTCCCAGAATAAAACATTTCTAGACTCTAAAATATTTTTATTTTCTGACTGGGTTGCTGTGCAGGCCTTAGGTCCCCTTTAATGGACTGCCTCAGGAAGCAACAAGGAACGTAGGACACAAAGTAAATCAGGAGACCAAAATGGAGTTGAGGAATGAGGTGAAGCTCTGTGCCAGCTGGTCGGTTTCAGAGTCAGTTTCGCTTCGCCTTGCAATCATCTCCACATCAAAAACATAACTGAAGGTGCTATTAATAATTCCACCATTGTATCCCTAACCTCTTGGCTCTAAAGATCCTGCTGTGCTTAGCTGTCTTCTAGACAAGTCCAGGAAAAAGGGAGAATGGGAAGGTCAATAGCCACCCATGTGTACCCTTGGCTTTACCTGCATAAGTGCATAGATATGAGACATTCTGTTTTAACAAATTAGTATGTAAAGATATAAGACTGTTTGGTTCTCCAAATTACTATGTAAAGCTGATGAAAGACCAGATGGCTCAGCAGCATATGGCCTTTAGCCTAGTCACTGCTGAAAATCAGGTCTCCTAAAATCTGTATCCCGTTTTATTGTGGTTTTGGTCTACAAGCTGCTCTCAGCATTCTTTTTAGTTTCAATATTTTGATTTAATTAAGTGTTTAAGTTCCAAAAATCAAGTAGGAAGCTGAACTGGGAACAGAGTTGACAACAAGTTGGGAAGATGTTACCACAATCAATGCCCTCTTTCCACTTGCAAGAGCGCAAGGTGTCTGTTTTAAATATCTTCTCTTGATGTCAACATTGAAACCACTGAGGATGAACACAGGTTGTTAATGCAGTAACCAGTGGCAACGGTATCATTTACACACAACACCTAGAGTTAAGCTACAATAGCAAGAAATAAGGGCAAGCTTATTGTATTTAGATTGTGGAGGCAACTGTAATTTTTCAAGAAAGGGACCATAAAAATAACTGCAGATTTGAAACAGACATAAAAGCTTTAAAATTTCTATTAATAAACATAGAAATTAAAAGATTAACTAATATATTCAGCTGTCTGTAGAAAAAAAGAAATTTACCATCACACTATTAAATTGACTAGTAATATGGCTGCTTACTGCATATTGTTAGTGCTAATGATTATTTTTGGTGTTGGTGAGATTTTTTGACACCTATGCATAATTAATCCAAGAGTGGGAAAGAACAGCTAGAAAATTCGAACGAATTACAAATTACAGGCAGGTACGTATTTGTTATGCAGAGACTACTACTGCTATATTTTGAGCTGTGACTCAATTACCAAAAGTATTATAATCCTATTTTTCTGCAACCTGTTTTTTTCTGGTTTTGGTTGTTTTTTTTTTTTCTTTTTTCTCCTTGAGATCACTAACGGAAGTAATAAAAAAGTTAAACTTAATGCCACCAAGATAAATAAATATCTCTGAATGTGCTCTCAAAGAGGGGTGGTAAGTGTAGAATTTCACTTTTGGGATTTTTAAGTATATGATGTGCTATGGTATCTATTAGAGAGTAACTAACTGTTGTGATCCAGACTTGTACCATTTAAGGCAGTTTTATGAATTGCAATATGAATCAGATTATATTATGGCTGGGTTTGCATTGCTTTCCACTTGCCTATCCAAAATGTCACATAAGTGAAGCCCTGTTTTGCTTAGTTTTGTTTTCTTTTTGCAACAGGTCCCTCAGTCTCTCATGGCTTCAATGCTGACCACAAGTATTAACTTGGAAAGAAAGCAAATCCCAGCCATCACCAGGCAAAACTGATTGCATCACCCTTAAGCTACATTTGGTCCTGATGGGTGGGCTGCTCTGTGCTCCTGTCACAGCATCTTGAGGCAGCTGGGACCTCTAGGGCTCCACACCCAGTGGACTGCCATGGGGAGCAGAACTGGGATATAAAGGCAGGGGTATTTTCTCAGGTAATTTCTAGGGAAAGGAAAGGTCCTCCTCCTAATTTTCAGAATGGTACAATTATTTAATTTATTCTTGTTTTTCAAGCCCAGTAAGAGCATGGCAGACCATGTGCAAGATAGCTTATCAAGAGACAAGAGCCAGAAAGCCTGCAGTTCAGCTAACAGTGGAAATATGCTTTTGTGCCTAATTAGGTGTCCAGCCAGGACAGCTGTAGGCAGAGAAACACCTATGAGGACATGGATGATGAACAAGTAAGTGGAGTTTTACGCAGAGCTACTGGACTTCTAGTCCATGTCTGTGAGGGACTGTCCTCTGCTTCTATTGGGAATTAAAACACACACCTACTCCCTGTCTCTATCAGTTTCATTCATTCCCTCGCCCTTGTTATTCTGCTCAGGGGGAGAAAGATAACCAGCTTGACTACTTGTGCAGTCAAGTCCTCAAGGCCCTAAGCTAGAAGTGACCACTCTGTGACCAAGAGGGGTCAGTTGTGCTCCTTTGTAGGAGTTTAAAATAAAGTCTGAGTTTCTGAATGAAAGAAGTCCATGTACAAAACTGATTTAACAGCTTAAACCACTAGATGGTAGAAGTCTATTTTCTGAAGTCAGTTTGAAATATTATAAGACAATCGCTGGTGGAGTAGAGTCAGAAAACCTTCCAAGTTAAAAAAGAAAACACTGGAATATTAAACTGTGGTAATGGAGGTGAGAATAACAGAGAGAGAGCATGAATTCCCTACAGGGAACGAAGCATCAAAACAGACCATCCTCTATGCTCTACAGAGCTGTCATAGATTTTTATAGTGGATAAAAGGGGTGAATCAGAAGACACGGAACAAGGGCAAGTTTCTCGTTTAGACTTAAGTGGGGTTTGTTGCAAAATGTCACTGGGGCCCCCTGGGGCCCTCTACATTCCTGTTACTATAACACCTTGCTGAAAGCCAGTTCAAGATGCACAGATTCAAGCTATCAATACTAAAGGGATGCTTTGATAGTTTGGGAAGTAGTATCAAGTGATGAACTCCAGAAATAGTTTCTAGGTTCAATTTCATTCATCATCTAGAAGGATATTTAACAGCACAATGGTGAAACTCATAGCTCTTCCTAAAATGTGAGGAGCAACCAACACAGTAAACAATTTATAAGAAACATATGAAAGAGTTCTGTCTAAACTGCAGTTCAAAAGAAGCATGTCCCAACTCAGTCTTGGGAGTGCCCTTTGACTGTCCCAACACTACATCAAGACAAGACCTGGTGCATACCACTCCTCCTCAGTTCCCTCACCACAAGCCCACATACCTGTAGGAGGAAAGCCCAGGTGTGTTGTGTAGTGATATTTTTCAGCTAGATACCTAATCTCAGTGATACGTGAAAGAGGATACTGGGAATGGAAGGAAAAAATATGCCCTGACATTCAGAAATACTCAGAGGAACTAGAAACACAGGATGAGATTCAACCCAAAGACATGATGAGAGTGAGTTTAAAAGATGCCATTATCTTACCATCAAAACACATGCCAGAGATCGGAAGCCCACTGGGAAGCCAGGACAGTGAAATGGTTGTGGAGGTGTAAATTGTAGAATCATAGAATATGACTGCAAAGATTTAAGATTTTTTTAAATTAAGTTGTTTCAGATTTATTTTTTTTTTACCACACTCAAGGAATTAGTTTACAAAGGCAAAATCCAACCTTGTGATGTACAAGCAAAAGGATCCTGTCAATGAAATACTCAGCAGAGTTGTATGACTAATTCACATGTAGTATTCCACTGTACTGGGTACAGCCTCTGTGTAGATTCTCTCTTTCTTCCTTTGGATCTGCTTCGGTGCAGAGGACACATGGCAAAGCAATGCAGCAGAGCTTTTACAGGTATCAGTAAAGTTCCAGGCATCTGGGGTTTCTCCTTTTTTGTTCTTCCATTGGTTTACAGATTTGCTGCAGATCTTGATCTTGCTGTAACATTAGACCACATTTTGTCTGACTACCATTGTACACATTCTGACCGGGAGTTACAGTAGGTCAACTCTAATCTACAGAATAACAAAGCGGTATGTACAATTTCTGACCACCGTCATCTGGAATAACCCGATTTCTGACCCACAACAGACAACACTAAGAAGGAGGAGAAAAATTAAGTCCTTTTTTTTTTTTTAAGGCCATATTCTCCAATAAGCTCTAGTATATCTGTTTCTGCCTATTCCAAATAACTTAGATTATATGTCCTGAGTATCTGCCCACTAATGAAACAGAGAACGGAGGCAGAGCATCCCCAGGTTCTTCACCCCAGCACTTAGGCTCTTCTGAGATTCTACAGATGCAAACTTGGGTAGCCCTGAGGAACTAAATGGCCTTAGGAAGGGTATAAGCTCCAGAAGTAAGCCTTACCACCCAGTTGCAAAGGGTTCTTTCCCATTTCATATCTATGTAGGCCTCACCTGTGTTGTCCCATCACAAACGAGAAGTTACCCATGGGTCCATCTGCCCCGCTGCCAGATCATAGACTGAAAGGCACAGAATTGTACAAACAAAGACTGAAATGAATACATTCCCCTAGTGCAAACCCGAGCTATGGGATGTAAACAAGGAAACCTTATACTGGTGCTGCAATGGGAGTCATTCAAATGCTGGAGAAAGGTAGGAATAAAAAGTTAAGACTTTAATACCATAGACTTGAGAAGGAGCACTTCAGACAGGATTAAATTGGAATAAATTTAAAACAAATGACATTAACACTACCCTGAATGACAGTAACATTTGAATTACTTGTACTAATATTTTACTCCGTGTGCTATGTAAAATTTTAAAATCAGTATTTTAACCATTTGTTCTCAGATTTCTCTTGCTTGTGTTCAATCTTCTTGGGATGGAGTTTGCTTTTCCAAGATGTATGGTTAAAGAATCAGAACTCACTGAAAGATTTAGATGCAAGGAACCTCAGGAGGTCTGTAGTTCTAACCCCTGCTCACAGCAGGGCTTACTCCAGAGGTAGGTATGTTGCTCATTGCTGTGTCCTGGTGTGTCTGGAGCATCTCCAAGGGTGGAGATCCCTCAGCTTCTCTAGACAACCTGACAAAGCCCTTTCTTTAGCCTTCCTTGGGGAGGAGGAGGAAAAGAGCAGGAGGAATGCAGCCTTACAGCAGCAGGAGGAGTAATGTCGTCTGTATTTTACGGGGAGGGGTGTAATTGCTGTGTATGGGTGGGAGTAACATCCTTGATGAATGGCAGAAGAGACACAACAAAAGCAAGTTCTTTCGTATTTATGCCCCTCAGGAAGGAGACTAAAAGTCCCACGAGGTCTTCTTTCACAGAGAGAGAGTCCTTCTGGCTCAGTTCCTCTCCCACGCTTTTTTTCACTGAAAAGCAAGCACCTTCCATCAATGCCGAAGAGCTTACTAAAAAAAAACCGTCATTCTGCTAGATAAAGTGGCATGGCTATCGCTCTGTGAACTGATGTCGCAGCTCGGTGAACAAGAAGGCCTGCTGCCCCTGCCTACAGATGGATTCCCTCAACACCTCCTGCAAGGACCGCTCCGTGCTTTCAGCCGCACTGTCGCCGAGGGAAGAGGACGGAGCAGTCTCTAACGCCGTGCCCGGGCCGTTTCCCTCCGTGGAAGTGACTAGCGTGGCTCCAGGAGCAGAGGACCGGCCCCGGCCCGGCCCGGCACCTCNAGGAGGTGGCAATCGGGAGCCTCTGACAGGACTGGAGCAAAGGTGGAGGGAGGCTCCCAGGAAAAAAGTGGCTGCCTTTAAGGTGGGTTTATTTGCCTGCCAGATGGGAAATCTGTGACCAGCCCCTTTAAAACAGGTAAAGGCAGTAAGGCTTCTCCACCCACTTGCCTTGATCTTTCATCATAACTGTGGGCCAGGCAGGGAGGTTGTGCAATGTGTGCGCTCAAGTCAGGAGGCTGCGGGAGAGGTTCATGCAGTTCGAGCAGGAGCCAAGGCTTGGAGGCCTAAGCCGGGAGAGCAGGCAGGGGCTGGGAGCGAGCCCTCCTCTCCAGCCACCATGGTGCTGAGGACCTGGAGGAGTGGGATCGAGCTTTTCCTCGGGCTCCTTCTGTTTTGGGCTCTCCTTCCTCCTGAGGTGCCTGGGAAAGAAGGTAAGAATAGGACCCCCTGGTCCTTCTGCCTGGAGGGTTGGGCTTGGGCGGGCAGGTCGAGAGGGGCAGGGAATATGACCTGGCCAACACACCCGGGGTCCCAGGGACACCACTGACCACCCGGAGCGAGCTGGAGAAGGACTGGGGTGTCTGGGGAGGGCAGGTGGGTGTGGGAGGACAAAGGCCAGCAGCAGACCCCTTCAGAATCTTGGTGGCTCAGTGAACTAAGCCCAAGTAGGTTCTCCCTCTCCACCCCCTTGCAGTTGAAGCACGAATGTCTCAGCATATCCAGTGATCGAAGAGAACTCTGTCTCTGTTTGCCTTAAACACAAGCGTTGCAGATAACAAGTTTAAACACAAACTCAGAAAGTTTCTTTCCCCTCTGCCAACACCCCCGCAGTTTCCTCAGGAAGCCCTCTTGGGAGTTAACCCTTGTGAGCAAGAGGACAGTCATTTTTCAGAGGCTTGGAAGGTGAGACAGTCTCTTTCACCTACCCCAGTGCTGGAAGGTAGAGCTGGACTTTACAATTCCTCTTCCACCTCTTCTCTTAAGACACCCTTCCACTTAGTCCCTTTTATTAGATGTAGTGGTCTTTTCTTCTTCCATCTTGGCAGTTGCACAGTAGTTATGAAACATCTGGGGAATGGGAATTTTTAATAGGTGAGAAAGAGTAAACCTCTGTTCTGTTTCCCACCTCTTCCTGCAGTTGATTCCTGCCAGAGACTTTTAGTCTTGTCTTGCATAGCAACAGGTGTTGGGGCTTTTCCACCCCAAGGACAGCCCTCTCCTTTGCTGCTCCAGGCTCTCGATCAAGAGGACTTAGTCATAACTGGCAGTTCAGCCATGGGCTCCTCTCAGACTCTGCAAGTGCTGAGTGCTCTTTTAAAACATTCTTAACAAGCACATTTTTCTTAAGGATCCAGCTACATGGATGCAGCTAGCAGACATTGTGGAGAAGGCCGGCCTAGGTGAGAAGTAATACAAGATAGCACTACGCAGGCTCTGGTTTCCATAAGTGTATGACCAGTAGTTGGCAGTAACACTCGGTGACTTCTCTGCCAGCTTCTTCCCTATCTCAACCATCTCATTTGGGCTGTGTCTGTGATCCAGTCTTCTTTAATGTGTCTATCTGGGAACAGCTCATTTCCTCGGCATCCTCTCTTATCTGAAGTCTTTCTTCTTTTTGGGGAGGCCTCCTCCCATGTGTCTGGACAGCCATGTGGTATTCCTAGCAGTGAGACTGTGGACCAAAGAGCTTAGCCCCGAGTACTTTTATTCCCTGTTCTCTTGTAGTCTTGCTGACTCCATTCTTCCTTTCCTTGGAGAATGCCTGTTACAGGTTTCACTTTGAGAGGTACTTTGTGAAAGTGGACTTTGCCCCCTCCAGGCACCTGGCAGCTGAAGGAGCCACTGCCAGCAGTGCAGAAGCATGGCACATGGGCTCTGCAAGGTTCCTGTCGCAGCCGTTTCAGAAATCCTTTTCCTTTGCTCTGCTAGAACTTGCCGTGCAGCCCCTCTCACTTCCTCATCACTGCTTCAGGCCTGAAGTGTGTGGGATAGATATTATCTGGGTGACGGTTCTAGAAGGGCAGGCTGCCTCACCCTGGGAGTTTTTGGAGCCAACAACACAAGAATAGTATCTCAGATAGAGAGACTGAGAACAGAAGGGAAGTGAGGAGCCTTGTCTGGACAGGGAGTCTGTGGCTAGGAAGGTTTTGCCATATGACCGTGCTGTGAACGTTGTGAACTTGCAAAACCTGGATTCCTGCTTTTCCCTTCTCCCAATCCTGAAAGGGTGTTTCAGAGGTGAGAAGACTAGTGCAATCCCTCTTATCTCTGATTCTGGGCCTGCAGCCTGCTTCCTCATTCCACAGGACTCTTGCTGATCTGCACTTTATTACTTATAGTTGGCAGGCAGTATTTGTAAAGCAGTCAGGGGAGGACTGCTGGGGGAGGAAATCTGGTTATTTAAATGCCATTTAAATATTTTCCCTCTCCTACCTTTCACCACCAAATTCTTTTCTGAGATGTTTAGAAATGACCCCTCTGAATACAACCAAAAGAGTGTAAAAGGGAATCCTAAGGAATCTTTTCCTGCTTCTTGCGTTTCCAAGCTGGGGTTGCAATAGGTGCACCAAAACCAGTAGTCTGTCCAGGTGGCACTGGCAGACCCCAAAGGCAGGCATGAAGTTGCACATCCAGCTGTAGGACTTATTCCAGCTCCTCTCTCTTCTCCCTGCTTGCCTACAAAGTGATACATTTTTAACTTCTCTTCAGATCAAGACTTGAGAGCAAACTCTGATCCCATTTTCAGATTTCTTTGAGGGCTAAAAATGAACATACCGCTGAATTTCTCCTTTGTCACATTACTCCAGGATCCAAGGCTTCACACAGCCATGCAGGGCAATTCTGCAAGAGGTGGCTATGCTATACCTGGGAGCTGTTCTCTTAATGTCATGGCTAAAAAAGTCATAGCGGAGGAGAGTGAAGTGATTTCTAGGGCACCATCAGATGGTGGACAGTCAGAGTCAGAGGTAGAGGGCTCAGCAGTTTGAGCAACTGAGGCGTCTCCTGGTTTTTGGGTACTGTGACACTGGAAAGTCCCTTCTACAACTTCACACTGCCTCTGTACTTTCCCACTATGTTTCAAGCACTGAATAGTACCTCTAGGCAATACTGATTGATCTTTTGTGTTGGAAATTTATTTGATTGCATGCCTCTTAATCCACTTTCTCTGCTGCCTTCCTACTCCAAGGAAAGATGTGTTCAGCTGCTAATGCTGGGTTCCCATTTCAATAGGCTTCAGCCTCCTCCTCCCATTTTGGGGCAGCTTTAGGAAGTGGAAAAAATGGTCAGGGTTGCAGTTTTTGGATGTGTGTGGGTATTAGTTGAGAGGAGGGTGGAAAGGGAGGGGGGTCTCATATATGAGGAAAACCTTTTAATTCCTAGCTAGCTGCGCTGTCTTGTATCTTCCCATACTTCCTGCAGCCATGCTTTTTGAAGGTAAAATGTCACAAAGGATGTGAGGTTTTAGAAAAGAAGTGCAGGCTTTGTCTTCTGTGACAAAATGAGGATGAAGCCGTTCCATGGGCCATGAGTTGGGTCACTGATTATTCTGTTTTTCCCCTTCTGGTTTTCAGTGGATCTACTTGACACAAGCACTGCGCAGGGTGAGCTGGGCTGGCTTCCAGACCCTCCAGAAGTAGGGGTGAGTACACGCTTTCAAGGAAGGGGAGCCACTGAGAGTGCTAAATGATAGAAAAGCATAATCCAAGTTGTAATGTCACCCTGCCTCCTAAAAGCAGGCTTCTGCAGCTCCACTCTCTCTTGGACATCATATGCTTTGTAAGTCTCTCTCCCTTGCAGTTCCTTCACCTCTGCAGCCTCAGCCACTAGCCAGCTGTTCAAGAACTGATGCCTCATTGACTTTTAGTTGCTCTTCTCATGCCTATTGACTTCCAGTAGCACAGTGATTAAATGTGTTCTTGAAACGTATTGTTTCCATGAAGCAATAAAACTTAATGGAGAAAAGGGAAAAAAATCTAGTAATTACCTAGTTTTTCATTCTAACATGTTGCAAATACATCTTATGTCTCCTTTTCTGGGCAAATAGCCATGGCAGAAGTATTTATGTCTCCAAGGCTCTCAAGAATTTAGAATCTTTGTCTGTTTAAGGTTGCTCTGTCTTTTTTCCTCGAGTACTAAACTGAAGGATTCAGATACACATTTTTTAACTAAGTAGCTGACTGAAGAAATAACTGTTAAGCCACGGGGCAGCAATCTGTCCTACTGGATGGGCTGCAAGGTTCTAGGACTTTACACCCAGCCATAATGCTGTGTTTGGCCCTCACAGCTGATAATGAGAGAGGCATTTCCCTTTGTTTCATGGCTGTAAAATGGAGTTGATGGAAGTGCTTCAAAATCTATGCTGAAACTACTGCAAAATTGGACCCAAAAAGACATCTGAGCCCTCAGCTATTTTTGTACAAGTACGGCTATTTTTTATGAAGTACAGCTGAGCAGTCCCTCTAGCGTCACAACCTATGTTATCAAAGATGGATTCCTTTTTAACACCAGGACTGCAGGAGTGGTGTAAGGAAAGCACAAAGAAAAGAGAATTCAGGGACTATGCTGCAGTAGTTTGAAGGACGTATGTTAACAACATAGTTCCGGTTCCTCATCCATGCTCTTACCTTTCTAGCAAGCTCTCCTGTGGAGAAAAAACCCTCACCCTTGCTGCTTATAAAGGAGACCTGGGTTCAGCCTGTTCCTAACTCATTTTCATGACTTTCCTCTGCAGTGCGCTGTGGCTGGTTCATCCCAGCCTCCTCCTTGTCCTGATAGTATATCTGGGTGAACTAGATCCAGACAGTGATGTTCTCCTGTTCTGGTAAAACTGCATTTGTTTTGTTAGTACAGGTGTTTTGGTTATTATTATTATTATACCCTACTCCAAGCAAGTGCCCTAGTGAGACACATTTAGATCATGTTTTGCTCATTGTTCTCTTTGTTGCCCCCATCAACTGTCAATGTAGTAATTTTAACCCAATACTAGGCTCCAGGCACGTTCAGGATGAAGTCTGCCTCTTGAAGAGCTTGGACCAAAGCACTGAAATGTTCATTCTAAAAATAATCTGATAGAAAGAATGCAAATCCTTAGTTACAGAACATCTGATTTTTGCACAGTAGGTTCACAGCAGTGCAAGGAGTTGGCATACCCTTCTGCTCGCGCTGCATCTGCTTTTAAAAATTAGTACATTTAAAATACAGTAGTTGTAGCTGGTAATTGCAGAAGATGTGGGATAATTCTGTGGAGGCAAAATTACACTTTTTTCTCCTTACTTTAAGCCAATGACAATGTCTGAAGTGGCTTGTCATGTGTGATTATTTCATGGCCAGACTTGGTCTGTGTCCAGGACAGACTGGACTTGTGTTAACACTTGCTTCTGTTAACGCATGCGCAGTCTAAGAACACTGAGCTGTATACCAGTCAGTTTTAGATGGCATGAGTTATTTTTCTGGACTTCTAGAGTACATTAACTGGCAGTGAAATCTTGCCTAGGCTTAAAGGTGGTCTTTAAGTGAAACTGTCTGTACTTTAAGTAAAGTGTCTGTCAAAGTTCATTTGCTAGAAGGTTTGTGCTAGCTTGCTTTGTTGTAGCCGTTTAGAAAGGGTTTCACGCACTTTAGGCTACCACTGAAAACTAGGCCCTTTTAAAAAGTCAGTGTAGTTCCTATAATCACTTTCTTACCCACCTTACACTCTTGGTCCCCAGAGGATTTCTTGATAAATTTTTTGTCTTTGAAGGTTTGAGACAGCAATACCAGCTGGGCACTGGGAACATGCATTACAGTAGTAGTGGTAGATTATAATCTTTTAACAGATATTAGAGAGCTAATGAATGGACACTTAGAAGGTGGCAGGACTGCAGAATTTACTTGCTCTGGCACTTCTTTAAGGCTCCCCTTGCTGCAGAAACAGCTTGGCTACTTGAACTGATTTCAAAAATCACTGAAACTGTCCAAAAATAATTTCTCAAATCCTATAATGAACAAATTCAGTTACCAGGCATAGTAGCATTGCTTCTTGGCAGCTTGTAAAAGTAACAGTATAAAAAGTTATGTATCTCTATTTTACTTTCAAGTACAGTTGTATCAGCTTGGAACAGATGATGAGGAGTCCTGTTATCCTCTTAATAGACAAGGCCCTGAGCAACCCAACCTGCCTTTGAAGTTAGCCTTGCTGTGAGCAGGGGATTGGAATAGAGACCAAAAGGTCCCTTCCCACCTAAATCTTTCTGTGTTTACATGATAGTTTTGCATCGTTTGTCCGTTAGCATTCTGAGCTTGACACTAAAGGTCCTTCCAGTTTTACCTGATTTAATGTTTTGAACTCTAATATCTATTCTTACGTTTTTTTCCGTATCAGTTTTTGTAGTCCTATGATACAACTTGCTGGACAATCCCATATTTGTCTTTGGTTGCTATGATTATTTCACCCCTGCTTTGGGGGCCTATCTTGAAATTTTCCTTTGGTCTACTATTTCCAGTTTCCTTTTTGTGTATGTGAATAGTATTTCCATAATCCAGTCATACTTTCATGAGTATGTGTGACTACTTACGTTACTAGCCATTGGTACTGTAGGATGCTGTATACTGGACCTCTCAATTTTACTTTCTGTCTCTATGCTGTTGAATGAATTGTAAATTAAACATACTTCCTTCTTTTTTAGCTGATATGTTCTGGGAGGCATATTTTCACCAGTTCTAGAGCTATCTTTGCTTATAGAAGAGTCCTTTTTTTTACAGTAACTTTGTTTTTAAATTGGATATCTATTATTTCAGAAATCACGTGAACTCTTCTGCTGCCACTAATTGCCAAATTGTGTCATATTTATTACATATTAAAGGTTCAGCAATGCTCAGTTCTTAGCTGGTAGCTGGTTTATGGAGATTGTTTTTCTCAAATTATGTTCCTGCATGGATCAAAGCTTCCAGATGATTTTCTTAGTCTCCTTTCTAGGCTGCCATTGTTCTCAAACTCCTATGCATGGTGAGGTGGAGGACATAATTTTTTTCTGCCTATTCCACACTCTTGCTTGCTTCCACACATACTTCAAAGTGTGGCTCTCAGTTTCAGACTTCCTACCAGGTGTCCCAGTGTGCATGGCACCTGATCTTCTCAACTTTTCCAAAGTCTACCTTCACACAGGACTAAGGATGTGCATTTAATCCCAGTAACATAATGTATCCCAGAGGCTGTTAATAAATAGTCACTAACTGCAACTATTGTGGCTCCAAAAACACTTGAAAAACTTTGGAAATTATGTAATTTTTATGTAATTCTGCACCCTATGTTCCACAGAAGGTCTGATTATGAGCATAGCAGCTGCCAAAGCTATGTGAATGCAATTTGAGGAAGCCAATGCTCAGATTATTTTGTTTTTAATGCTGTTATTTTCCTATTAAATCCCAGGCATAGTACAAATGCTACACTCCATTATTTTCGTTAGGTAGTAGACTAGAACAAGTACCGGTGACCTGTCAGCAACTTTTACATCACTGACCACATGGTAATGTTTACATGCTTTCAGGTTCTAGCAAGGTGATGTGTTCCACCAGACTAAGAGGTCCCAGATGTTAATAACAGCTGATGACTGGTTTCTATTTCCACGACTTCTGCTCAAACAGATAGGCCTGGTCATGAAGGAAATAGTGCTGTGGGCTCTCAACCTGCAGGTGATTCCAGCACAACACTCTGATTTCATTAAACCTGGGCAGTTTATTTAATCAGACTTCTTTGTATCTTACTCAGACAGTCTTACCTGGAGTGAGTCTTAGCCAGTCAGCTTTTTGTAGCATTTGAAGCTGGTGTGAAGAATAACTATCAGAAATGGTACTATGGGCATTTCTTCCCAGGTTACCTGCTTATTGCCCAGGTGGCCTGCCTAGTTGATGAGGGCAAGGTGGTTGACGTTGTCTACCTGCACTTCAGGAAGGCATTTGACACCATCTCCCACAGCATCCTGTTGAACAAGCTGGCAGCTCATGGTGTAGACAGGTGGACTCTTCATTGGGTTAAAAACTGGCTGGATGGCCGAGCCCAGACGGTTGTGGGAAATAGAGTTAAATCCTGTTGGCAGCCGGTCACAAGCGGGGTCCCCCAGGGCTCAGTTCTGGGGCCGGGCCTGTTTAATATCTTTATCGATGACCTGGATGAGGGGGTCGAATGCACCCTCAGTAAATTTGCAGATGACAGGAAATTAAGCAGGAGTGTTGATCTGCTTGAAGGTAGGAAGGCTCTGCAGAGGGATCTGGACAGGCTGGAGCGATGGGCTGAGGTCAATTGTATGAAGTTTAACGAAGCCAAGTGCTGGGTCCTGCACTTCGGTCATAACAACCCCCGGCAACGCTACAGGCTTGGGGAAGTGTGTCTGGAAAGCTGCCTGGTGGAAAAGGACCTGGGGGTGTTGGTCAACAGTCAGCTGAACATGAGCCAGCGGTTTGCCCAGGTGGCCAAGAAAGCCAACGGCATCCTGGCTTGTATCAGAAATGGTGTGTCCAGCGGGAGTAGGGAGGTGATTGTGCCCCTGTACTCAGCACTCGTGAGACTGCACCATGAGTACTGTGTCCAGTTTTGGGCGCTACAGTACAAGAAGGACATTGAGGTGCTGGAGTGGGTGCAGAGAAGGGCAATGAAGCTGGTGAGGGATCTGGAGAGTATGTCATATGAGAAGCGCCTTAGAGAACTGGGATTGTTTAGTCTGGAGAAGAGGAGGCTGAGGGGAGACCTCATTGCTCTCTACAACCACCTAAAAGGAGGTTGTATTGAGGCTGGTGCTGGTCTCTTTTCCCAGGTAACTAACGATAGGACAAGAGGTAATGGCCTCAAGTTGCACCAGGGGAGGTTTAGATTGGATATCAGGAAGAAGTTATTTACTGAAAGAGTGATAGGCATTGGAACAGGCTGCCCAGGGTGGTGGAGTCACCATCCCTGGAGGTTTTCAAAAAACGGGTAGATGTGGCGCTTCGAGACGTGGTCTAGGGTTAGGGAGATGTTCAAAGAAGGTTGGACTAGGTGATCCTAGAGGTCTTTTCTAGCCTGAATGATTCTATGATTAACACAGCTGTTGACAATGCATGTCCTTTAACATCTAACTCAAAGGGATGTCATCACCTCTGAACCTGGAATAGAGTAGCAGTATACCTTAGGCTGCTCTCAGTTCAAGTATCAGGCATAGGGGATTAGCTCTTCCAAGTGAAAGGATCTGTATAGAAATAAGGGACAAATGCTTAGTAAAGTCAAGAACTAACTGGAAATGGGGGCAGCTCTGGCTTCATGATCATATCCTGACATGCCCTGCTGCTGTTGATGTGCAGGCTGATGGAGATATTTGTTGATGATATTATGTTAAGTGAAAGTTTAGGTTTTTATGTGGATTTTGGAGAGAAGGAAAAAAAAAATGTTGTGCATACCCAGGTATACTTTACTCAGAGGGGTAAGATGAGGGAATAAAAAAAGTTTGATGAGAAGATGTTAAGTATAAATTAATAGCTCTTCCATAGGCCGGATTGCATGAGCCATCAACCAGGTAGCCTAGGATGAAGTCACTGCCACATTCCCAAGTATCAATCACAGCTAGAACAGTTAGTGTTGTGACTTGAAGGGCAGAAAAGACCATGTTCAGAGCCAACACGAAGATGCTGTACAACCATGGTGATGAAGATGCTGTACAACAATGACTTCACCATGGCTGCTCAGGCACTACAGTGATGATAGCACTGTTGCCTAGCAGCTTCAGGAAGCTAATTTACCGTTTTGTAGCTGTTGAATGAGAGTGGACAAGGTTCACTGATCTTTCTCACATCAACACAAAAGCCCCACAAGACAGCTAGAGCTTTGAGATGAGTCTGCCTATAGCATGGTTCTCCAAGAAGACTAACAGGCTATTTAAATTAAAAACCAAAACAACTTTTATTATAATACCAACCAAAATACTGCTGAGTTTGCTGGCAGGTTACAACAACCCAGTGCAATGCTACAGGCCTAGGGAAGAGTGGCTGGAAAACTGCCCAGTGGAAAAGGATCTGATGATGTTGGTAAACAGATAGCTGAATATGAGCCAGCAGTGTGCCCAGGTGGCCAAGAAGGCCAACAGCATCCTGGCTCATATCAGAAATAGCGTGGCCAGCAGGACTAGGCAAGGGATCATCCCTGTGTACTTGACACTGGTGAGGCCACTCCTCAAACACTGCGTTCAGTTTTGGGCCCCTCACTACAAGAGGGACATTGAAGTACTAGAGCATGTCTAAAGAAGGGCAGCAAAGCTGGTGAAGGCTCTAGAGCACAAGTCTTATGAGGAGTGGCTGAGAGAACTGGCGTTGTTTAGCCTGGGGAAAAGGAGGCTCAGGGGAGACCATATTGTTCTCTGTAACTACCTGAAAGGAGGTTGTAGTGAGATGGGGATTGGTCTGTTCTCCCATATAACAAGCAATAGGACAAGAGGAAATGGCCTCAAGTTGTGCCAGGGGAGGTTTAGATTGGATATTAGGAAAAATTTCTTTACTGAAAGTGTTGTAAAGCACTGCAACAGGCTGTCCAGAGAAGTGGTGGAGTCACCATCCCTGGAGATATTTAGAAGACGTGTAAATGTGGTGCTTAGGAACCTGGTTTAGTGGTGCCCTGGGAGTGCTGGGTTAATGGTTGGACTTGATTATCTTAAAGGTCTCTTCCAACCTGAACGATTCTATGATTCTATGAAGGAAAGGCGTTATATCTTTTGTTGCCTGCTGTGTCCTTGCTGGATGGACCTATGCCTTGAAGTGTGATTCTTACCATCTCAGAGGCAGGGTTGCAGAAAAATGTGTCTATTCCCTCTGCTTTATTGGAATGTTATTTCCATTGCTTTTAAGGCTTAGTTCCTGGCTTCTCTGTGCTTGACCTGGAGCCTGCCAGTTCCTCACTGCAACTTTCATGCTGCCATCTCCTGCAGCTTCTTTTCTCCAGGCAGGCTTGATCATCTCAAAGAAAAGGCACAACTACCCTGTCCCTGTGTGGGGTTCCACCTGATCCATCTTTAAAAGGAACCTATACAAAGAGTGCAATTGTTGCCCATCACCATCAGAATAATTTCCCAGGTTCTCTGTAAATACTGGAAGTATACTTGATACATCATACAGAACCATAACTCACACCATACAAAGCCTGTTGCCTTGAAAAAAAATAATTCCTGGTTACTATGGATTCTATGCAGTGTACAATGTAGTGCAAAAATAACATGAGAGCTAACATTTGCTGTATCAGTAATACGACTTTAGCCATGAATCTTCAACTCCTGAGATGCACTATCTGATTTTCCGCTTCTGTCCTTTTTATAGTTACTAATATTGTTAGCGCGTGTTAGCAAAATAGGTATAGATGAAACAAGTGCTCCAAAATAGCTAGGTGAAATGTTGGACTAGAGTATCGTTAGCCCTCACCTAGTAGCATCTCTTGTGACCAGAACTGTTTTCATGCAAGGCCTTAATGTGGCCAGACAGTTCAGAGAATGAGCAGACAGCAGAACCTGGGTTTGATAAACAGGTTCTGTAATCAATGTGCTGGAACTCTGTGGCTCACATTAACACCTTATCTTCCCATAATAACCTGAGGACAAGTTAAATTGTAAGGAGATGGGTGGGATGGAGACCTATGTGCTAGTGCCCTAAAGTACAAGTAATTACATAATGCAGTTGCTCCTCCCTGAAAATAATCAATGGATCACTGTGGGGAAAAATTCATTTCTGGGTGTCCCACCCAGAAAGATACTGTAGACAAGTAAACATGACTTCTATGTTCAGTTGTGTCAAAGACTCTGTGATGATGTGATTAGATGAAACTTCCCTGACCATTGCCAAATGATGAAAAAAATAAAAGCAGCCTCTTTGCTGTTCTTAGGTCTAGAGTTGTAGGATTCATGAAGTGTCTAGATGTCACCACACTTCTTTCATCAATGTAGTCTAAATTGTCTTCCACACCAGCAAAAGAACTTGCAAGAATATTGAGAAACTTTCAGTGGAGGGTCACAGAAACCTCATTCTGGAATGCTGCCAGAACACCAGTGTGGTGCTGCTATTTTTGACTGGCTGGTCTAGCTTTACCTACTGAGAGGTTTTTGTATTTTAGCTGAAGAGAAGCTGTTCATCATACCACTGCAGGTACCAGCAAGATGTCTCCGTTGTCCCAGACTTTCCTCTGAGGCACTATGCTAAGAATGCAGTAGAGCTGAACCTGTAATGTACAGTTGCCTTCAACTCTGAATCTATTTCAAGAAGGTTTTTTTGGTTATGGTAGCATGCAAATCCTACTCTACAAAAGTCAGAGACTCCACAGGCAAAAGTGCTGCCAGGGGAAGGACACAGAAACTGTTCAGCCCTGAGTGATCGGCTAGGTGGTTTCAGGCTTGACACACCAGTGATGAATTGTTGCTGCAAAGACTGCTGTCTGGGGGCCTGCGATTTTTCTTTAGGAAGCGATTTCATGGATTAAAATAGCACTCTGAATTCTTTTACAGACTAGGTGGGAAAGGGATGCATTTGCCAAGCACAGGTATGCTGTAGCTACCTGTACTAACCCAGCCAGTCTTTTCATCCTAGTGCAACTCTCTAACCTAAACCAGTTACTGGTCTTCAGTATATGAGCTCCTTACTTTTTGCAGGGCAGACATGCATCTTAGTTTAGTAACTTTAAGCCTGTTGGCAAGATGCTGGCCTTCTGTAAGTCTCTTAAAAATATTGCTGTGCCTTTCCCCGGGGGATCTGCAGACCACAGATCAGAAGCCACTATGCTAAAGCTAATGTGAAAGCAAATGAAATATAGGTCACAGCAGGCAGGCTCTTATCTGAAAGGAGACGGTACCTGCAAACTGGAGCTGCCTGCTCCCTGGCAAGCTGGAGATGGAGACAGCATTGCTGTTGCAAGCCACAAGCTCCTTTGACTCCAGTCTGAGCCTAAGGATTTGCAATACCCTCACAAGTCCGCTGTCTCTGTTACAGGTAGTCTACCTCTTTATTAGCAAGCATGAAGTTTGTGTTCATCATCATAAAAAGTTTGTTGAGCTTATTTTCCACATAGAAAAAAACGAAAATCAAAAGAGACCACTTTATTGATGCCTGCAGAGCCTGAGACAGTAGCTCCAAGAAGACATACAGACTGTCTCAATTTGTTGCCATCTTGCAGATTCTAGGAAGAGTAGCCCGCGGATGGATGGAGGAATCAAAAGTTGTCCTAGATAAGCTTCTTGACACAGACCTAATGTAGAGAAGGCTTATTTGTAGAAAAAGCAGAATAAGGCTTCAGAGCTTCAGTCGATCAAGGCAGATACTAAAACGCATGTGCCTTATCTTATCTTTGGATTTTTACTCACATGGCAGACCAAACCAATACTGTTTACTACAAATATCTACTGGTGCCCTTCCAGATTGTCATTCAAGTCATTCTGAACTGCCTTCATGAAGACAGCTCATCTCCACCACTGCTGTCTTTACATTGAATCCAACCTAGCAGCGAGAGGAAAGTTGCCTTCCCTTTTCCTAAACTTGCAGTGTTCAGAAGGTTATTGAGGTAGTACTCTTGCTTTGAGGTTGTAATTCATTTAACACTAATTGCTGTGATGGAATTATTTTGCTCGGTATTATACCACTGCACCAAGACTTTCAAGAACAAATCTGTGGAACCAAGTGCCTGTGTTAATATATGGGTTCCTGAAGAGTACAGAACAGCCTTGTGTTCTCACATCCAATGTCTGCATCCTTAGACTTTTCAGAAAGTCAGGTTACTAATTTATGTCCCTCTCCTAGATGCATTGGCTTTTGTTTTTCTTAGCAACTTTTGAAGAATTCCGAAAGGTTTTAGAAGTTTAAAGACAGTTGAAACTTAAACTTAAAAAATAATTTAAAATTAAATCAGTTTAAAAGGAATTTTAAAGAATAAATTTAAAGAGTTTAAGAACTCTTTAGCTTGCTTGGAGTGGGAATTGGACTAGATGATATCCAAGGATCCTTCCCAAGCTAAGTCTTTCTGTGATTCTGAATCTCATGAGAAAGTTTTCTGCAGCATCATAAAACCGCAGTTCGCTCACTGCTAAAATGAGGAAGTATGACTCGCACTGTTCCCCACTTCTGGAGAATGTTTACCATCCTATGGCCAGACTGATGACTGGAGCAAGGATACAACGTCTGGGATGAAATGGATAGAAAGTTTTATTATCAAAGGAGGTGGATTCAGTGTCATTAGCAGACAAGCTGGAGAGCCAAGTAATTAATATTGATTGAGCCAGACTTTACCACACATGTTTATTAAGAATATTACATTAAAAATCAGAGGCATACATTTTGACTTTGCAGCAGATTCTTTTAGGATGTGAGACAGTTGCTTAGCAACTTCTGGACTCATTACCCTTTCATTAAGTGTTGTATGTAACAGTTTTCCTCTACTACTTTGAATTTAAAAGCTTTCACTGAATAATGAAGTCACAAGCATATTTAACCATAGTGCTGTAACTATATTGTTAAATATATTTAACAATATATTCTGTATCCTCATTTTACTTCCTTTACCCATCAGCAGTAGAGTCTAGAAAACCCAAATATGACTCCTTTGTTATTTCT
The DNA here is from genome assembly GCA_013400335.1 of Eurystomus gularis. Taxonomy (NCBI): domain Eukaryota; kingdom Metazoa; phylum Chordata; class Aves; order Coraciiformes; family Coraciidae; genus Eurystomus; species Eurystomus gularis. The sequence continues at coordinate 23,636 of VZZY01022795.1, forward strand.
TTGCACCACACTGCATATGAAACTATGCAATAGTCACTGCTAAGCGTCTTTGCCCTGAAGATCTCAGTCTGGAAGAAGCTGGGCTGAGACGAGCTAAGAAATACAGGAGTTAGCAGTTGGATTTTTTCCAGCAGTAGAGTTTAAAGGATATTTTTCTGCTAGAGTTGTCACTACTGAAAATGAAACTTCCGTTCTGTATCACTTAAGTTTTGAAAATGGTATATTTGAAACATGCATCACAACAACTGATGTCTTTTGGAGAGACATACAAAAATTGCTTTCTGGTGACACTTGTCTGTGGTACTGCTTCAGGATAAACTGCAAATGAAAACTTATCTAGCTCTCAGCCTTAAAATACAATTAAGCCTTTCCCATCAGCGTGGCGGAGGCAGACACCCATGGAAAAATGCTTCTAAAAGCCAGTCCTAACACTGGCAGTTTCTTATGAAAGCTACTTTGCTCTTACTCTCTTAATTTCTTTCCTTCTATTTAAATATACTTCAGGATGTGTTGTAAATTCAGTTCTGCAGCATTTTGCAGAAGATTTTCAATGAAATAGTGCAAGAGGTGATTTAGTAATTGCTTCTTCTGGTTGATCAATTAGGATTGATCAGTCTGCTTCTCTCTCTTGCTATCCTTTGACTGCCAGTAAGTGAAATAAGTGTAAATCCTGTGTGGTGCAGGTATATGCCAGCTGGATCAGACTGGAGATTAATTACATGGAGAAAAAGGAAACAAGAAGGAACACATAGATACCATCTGCAGAACTTCCTGGGAGGAGACTGCTAGTATGTGCTTAAGTAGATGGCTGAAATCAGCCAGGTATGATGAGCTAGTGCTATCAGCAGTGCTTGCTCGCTTGGAGAAAGCACTCTGACAGTTTTCAGAGTGGGGCTGCATAGGAGTCATGCGTAAGTCAGTGCTCTAAGTCATGGCATAAAAGCAGAGCCTTGTTTAGCACTCTGTGGGTCCATCTCTTATATTCCACTGGCAGAGTAACTTGTTCTGTGAGGTATGCTGTGGGTACAGGACGTGGTGGTTCTGGAGAAATGTGTTAATCTTACGCTCAGCCCAAGACTTGACAAGCTTAGAGTAATACAGAGACTGAGGCCTTGTTTAAATTGCATCTTATCCTGGGGTATGATTTAAAACCAAGATGCTTAAACTTGTGCCAATACCTATGTGGGCACTTGTTTCAATTTAATTTGATTAAACATTTAAAGCATAATGAGGAAGGCAGTCTTAGCATGGGGGGAAGAAGGATCTAAGTTATTTTCCCTGTGGACAAAACCTTGCCTTTCAAGTTTTCAGTTCTCATGTGTGACTTACTCAAAAGTGACTATTCTTTGCGTTTTGTATTTGACCTGTGGAGAGGAACAAAACTAGAACCACATAAAATTCAGCAAAAGTGTATGTTACAATACGTATCAAACCCTACTGCATTCGTACAGCCCTACTGCATTCATACAGATAGTATCAGTGATGTGACAGAACCAGCTGGACCCATGTTCTCCTCTCAACCATTATTTGCCTGGGGAAGAAGCAGAACCTAGTATGATACCAGGAAAATCGACTGAGTTTTAGTAGATAAATCAGGGTTTGCAAAATATCACACTTAAAGAAGCATGAATTCCAAATTAATGAGTGCTTGCTCTAGCACAGTCTTTTTGCGATTATCTTTCCATTGTGTTGAGCCATCTTTTCTCTTATCCCAAAGTGCTGTGCATTATTTTCAGGGGCAGATAATAGTCCTGATGTAGGTATGTTCTACTGTACACTGTGAATGTAAACGGTGGCAGAAGTGGCCAATACATGGGAGCAGTGGGTCTTTTTCTCAGTTGAAGATAAGGCAGTGTATGAAAGAAATAAATTGGAACCAAGGCAGGATGAAGGGGATGTGCAAGGGTTCAAGCACAGTGGTTACCTTGAATTTGGTGTAAGTCAGATCCTAATTAACAGTATCCTCTTTGCTCCTTATGTAAAGATTTCAGGCAGATACTGGGCTTTAGACCAGACGCAGCTTTTGCTCAGTGTAAAAGAGACCTTTTAGCTAGCCAGACTTTGAGCCCTGAATGCTGCTGTTCTTTTAGTCAAGGTTTTGTCATATTTGAAGCAAAACTTGTTTCTCACATCTGTCTAACAACGTGTGTTTTCTTCTACCCTGGGAGCAGTGGAGTGAAGCGCAGCTCATGATAAATGGTACCCCGGTCTATATGTACCAGGACTGCAGTGTGCTTTCTGAGGGCGACACTGATCACTGGCTTCGCACCAACTGGATTTTTCGAGGTGAGGCAGCCTCCCGCGTTTATGTGGAGCTAAAGTTTACTGTGCGGGACTGCAAGAGCTTCAAAGGTGAAGTGGTGAACTGCAAAGAGACCTTCAATCTCTATTACATGGAGTCTGAACAAGACGTTGGGATCCAGTTCCGCCGCCCGCTGTTCATCAAGGTCTGTAGCACTGGGGGTGAAGACTGAGTCATATCTTTCAGCTTAAACTAGTCATATCTTTCAGTTTAAACTGGGTGTGTCTTGCTGCCTGGAAGAGGCCAGAAGAACTGGCATCTGGGGAGGGGCATGGAAAGTAAGCGTTGTCCTTAGAACAAACTTTGCTCTCAGTGCTGTCTGTGATGCTCAGAGCAGTCTTTACCACAGGAGGCACGGGAGTTTTCAAATGAGATCAAACCCCCATTCTGTGTAACCACTTATTTAACTGGACACCATGTAGGTAAGGATTCTAAAGTGTTTTAACAATGCTGGATGGTTACACCAGTTTTTAGAAATAGTGAAGCAGAGGCCAAAGGAATTCGACTTGTCTTAGGTAATAAAGTGAGATTAGACCAAGTGAAGAACAGAATCCAGTTCAGGTCTCTGTGCTCCTGATCACTTACTCTGATTGTTACAAGATATAGGGTCTTATTTTCTAAAACAGGAGGTGATGGCTTGTGATTATGAAATTCTCCCTTCTATGAAAGTATTTAGCACCACTGTATTTTAACTGCTGTTTCCCAAACATAGTGCCCTCTTGCCCTGGAAACATTTGAATTGCAGAATGGGGAACCTCAGCTTTTTTGCAGGGGAAATTCTGTAACCCAGTTCTGTCCTAAAAGAACCCACAGACTGCCCTTTCCTTTGCAGTTTAAATGGCATGTGATGAAAACAACAGTAAAGGCCAGTACAGGCAGAGCAGGACTCCGGTAACTCATTCCCCTCCTTCCCCAGTGCCTCTCCACCTGCCCTGCAGCATACCACGTGAATTTGTGCGATACCTCTGCAACTCCTAAACCTGCCTTATGATCCCACTGCCAGATACAGCTGCTGTGCAGATCCTTTCATCTGCCATCCAGCTACAGGGAGTGGGTGGTGTCATGCAGTGGGGAGGGCCCTGCGGGGGAGAGGATCAGTTATCAGGCTCTCCCTCTGAGAAGAAAGGCCACCCCACCTGCAGGCCTGTTCTTCCATATCACATGATGTCATGGAGGCCTTTCCCATTTGCCCAAGCACTGAAAGCATTTCTCACTCACTCTTATCCTTCGTTTGCAGAGGCAATGGGAATGTAAGAGCATGGGAGCATTTTTCAGCCAAGTATCTACAGTGCTTGAAATAGTTGAGTGCTGCATGAGAAGCACCTTGCAGTAGATGATCTGGTATGCATCAAGTACAGCCTAGAAACAGGTGGCTGTAATTCACTGGTCAATTTAAAATAATTTAACTCTAAGCAGTGTTGTGATTTTACTGCATACAATTTGCAAACAAAATAAAAATATCACGGAAGAGAGATTGGCTCCTCTAGGAAAAGTTCCTAAAGACCTCTGAGATCAGAGGATACTGTATAAGACCAGTGAATGACTGCAAAGTTGTTGAAAGGAGATGATGGTAAGTATGGAGGCAAGAAAGGATGTGGACCCCATTGTTAACACCTTCTGCAAGTGCAAAGAAGCATGCAGTGCCCTGGCATTAGAAGCAGTTGACCATACAGCCTCTAAAAGTCCTTAGTGTGTACAAGACGGTTGAGAGGCATGGGTATCTCAGCTGCTGCTGCTGCCTGCTCAAACATTAAAGCTGTGGTCTTTTTCTTTCGCTTAGCTCAACACTGTGGCAGCAGATCGAAGTTTCACAAGCAGAGACATCGAATCAGGCGCCATGCAGCTGAACACAGAAGTGTGCCCCATTGGGAAGCTGTCTCGCCGGGGCTTCTACTTGGCTTTCCAGAACTCTGGTGCTTGCGTAGCGATGGTGTCTGTCCGAGTGTATTACAAGACTTGCCCGGAGGCAGTGCGGGGCCTGGCCCGTTTTCCAGAGACTCTAGCAGGTTCAGAGGGGCTGACAGAAGTGCCTGGGGTCTGTGTGGAGTATGCAGCTGAAGAAGTGGCCTCTCCCCCCAGGATGCACTGCAGCACTGACGGGGAGTGGCTGGTACCAGTGGGCCGATGCCTTTGTGCTGTGGGGTTTGAGGAAGTCGATGGGAGCTGCGTAGGTGAGTATGCAGATAGACACTGGCTGTAGGCCATGGGAGAGGTTCCAGGGAGCTAGAGATCAGAGCATCTGTAAGCATAAAGTGGGATCAGGGGAGTTAGTGTGGTCTACCTCTCTTGCCTGCCCTCTGAGCCTGCCAGGTGTTTATACCTGTCCTCCCCTCCTTAGTTTCTCTTTTTCAATTGTGACTTTTCTCCTCATGTCAGGTGTAAGACCTGCACACACCTCTCTACTCCCTCTTGGACTTCATCCAGGAGCCTTAAACTCTGGAGCTAGTTTCTGCGAGCTGTAACTTTGGTTGACACTGACTCACTCAACAACTGGTTCCCAACCCTTAAATGGCAGCCTTGTTCTCTCAGGGCACATGGGTCAGATGTGTAGAACAGTGCGTCTGTCCCATGACTAGAAAGCTGAGAGCTGGATGGGGGCAAGTTTCTTCTCTGTGTCCCCTTCTGCTTGGACTGGGATGGCTCTTCTGCCATGGGAAACCATGTAAAGCATGTTACACAATACCACCCGTGCCTGGCTCATTTCTGAGGAAGAGCAATTAGCAAGCATAGGAGTCACTTGGGTACTGGAGCTGCAGAGCGAGCCAGGGCTGTTGGAGCAAGCAGTGCAGGCCTCTCCCTTTGCCACAGAGGGGAGAAAATTCAGCTTCTTGGGGCAACTTTGCGTATTTGTCAGGGGAGATGGTGTGTGTGGTGTTTTAGGGGATATGTGTTACTGTAGAGAGGGAGGTTAAAAGACGGCACATCTCTGCTCTTGTTGTCAGAGCCATATGGCACAAGGCTAAGGCATATAGAAAAAGGAATCCATGCCCTGCTCTCGGGGTCAGCAGGTGCCCCATCTCTCTGCTCTGATCTGCCACTACAAGGATCTGGTGCCTCTATGAATGCCCACTGCTTGCTGCTCATTTTGCTTGGGTGAAGATTGAGGCACAAGGTCCTTGCCCTCCTCCAGCAATCCCCTGTTCTTGCACAGCACAGCCAGTTTTTCCACTTAGGTGCTACAGAGCTCTCCCTGCCCTTCTGAGAGCACTCCCCTGGGAAGGGGCAGGGAAGCTATCATGTCTGGACAAGCCCTGACTGCTATCATAGCATAAGTTCATTCTACATCTGTGCTTTTATTCAACTCCGCCCAAGTACAGCTGCAGCCAGAAGTGTCTTTTGTCGGATCAGTAAGGACTGGGGAAGTCTCCCAGGAGAGGAAGGGAAGCGGGGAGAAGCTAGCAGGGGGAGGGAGAGGTACTTCACATCCAGAGCAGTGTCTTAGTGGAGGATCAGAGGAGAAAGTGAGTGTATGTTGCCTGCCGGGGGTTATCTTGGGGTCCTCTCCCTCAACAGAAAAGACCAGGCATCATGCAAAGGACTGGGAACAATTCAGGTCAGGATAAGACTGGGGTCACAGCTTTGTCCTCAGAAGATGGGAGGACTTCTTTGGACATGTAAAGGGGGACAGGATGGAGGAAGACCTTCTGGCAGTGTCTTCTGGGTCTGAGTTTTGCCTTAAGTAGAAACCAAAAAAAAGGAAAGCTGAGCCCTTGCCTCATTAACAGGGAGGAGAGGACAGGAGGCAACAGAACATCTGAGGTTGAGGCACTTAACTAGTTCACTCAACCTCTTTGTGAATTCCCAGCCATATAAAGCTCTGCTGGGTACATAACAGCTCAGCCATCTCATGATCCCAGAAAAAGTGGGTCTGCCCAGAGGATCGTACCTTTGCCTCTCACAGCACTGCAGACTTTGCTGCTGATAAACCCAGAGTTCAGTTAACTTCCCCAAGTTTGTAATTTACCACGAACACGAAGGCTGGCGGTGCCCCTGTGTTCTGGTTCCTTGCTGGGCTTTGCAGGGTGAGCTGAACTCCCTGTGAGCTCAGCTCTGGCATCTGCAGGCTGCTCGGTGCTCGCCGGCCCGGTAAGCACCTGTAGGAGCGTGGAAGGAAGAGAGGGCCCCAGCCATCCTCTCTGCCCTCCCGTACCTGGCGAGCAGTGCGGGGCAGGCCCGTCCTTGCTCTGTTTTCCCCACCGTGTCGCCAGGAGCGGGTGCCCAAGGGCAGGGGAAACCAGGGGCTGGGCGGGAGCTGGGCCTGCAGGCTGTGCACCGCCCCCGCCGGTTGTGCTCCTGGGGAAGCCGA
>VZZY01022795.1:30738-58457 GCA_013400335.1 Eurystomus gularis
CCGTGTGGCCCCGACATGCCCGCTGCCCGCGGGAGCTGCCCCCGCCGTGTCCCTCCCAGCGTACCTGGGCCCGGCGCTGCGGCCGTGCGGATGTACACACGGCTTCAGGGGATGTGACCCGGTGCAGCTGGCTGGTGCCTGCCTGGTTACCTCCTGGGTGTGTCCCTTCACCCGGGTGTCCTCTGGTGCAGTTCCCTCCCTGTACTCCCGCTCTCTAGGAGGCATTCTGTCTCCCTGCAAGGCAGCTCTCCTGCTTGAAGCGTCTCAGCACCGGTGGGTAAAGCAGGTACGGACTAGGAGCTAGAGCAGTACTGGAGCTTAGGCCTGGAGGAGCAGGGGCTCGCTCAGTGTCAGAGCTAACTGTTCTTGCAAAGGTCCCCAATCCCAAATTTCCTTGATTTATTTGCTGACTGCCTCAGCCTGATAAGGTGCATATGTTGTCCTGTATTTGTAGCAGGTAGTATTATATAGGGAACATTAGAACTTCTGTCTTATACAAGTCTGTGGCCCTGTGTGTCACTTGTTTTTTCATGGTGCTGTCAAAGCTCTCCTGATCCAAACTGATCCAGTGTCAGGAGTTTTGAAATCTTATGCTGGGGCAAAATGGCAGGAGACCACAAAGCTTTCATCCTCACTCCAGCATGTAGAAGTGTTCTCAGCTGTGAGAAGCCTACAAATCAGAGAAACTTTTCTTCTCGCCTATTCCTCAGGGAGATTATTTGATTGGGAAAAGAAATGGAATCTCTTTGGGCTGGTGACAATCAGTGCTTGAGCCTTTTAATTCTTTCAACATAGTTGCATGGTTGTAGCTCAGAATGATAGACTTCCATGAGTGGTTCTGTTATTTCCTGAATTTGGAAGGTTGCTGTTCTTGTGATTATTTCTCCTTTCTGTGCTCTTTAGGCTTCACTGCTGCAAATCCTTTTGACCCATGTATTGTCACAGTATCCTCAAATGATTGTGTGATGATACTACTACGCAACTATTAGGCCAGTTGCTATCATCCAGTGTTATTAGGACAGTCTGCCTGCCATCCCAGGGCAACAAGGGGGACCAGCAGAAAGGAGATAAAGCCACTTCTCCAATGACATCTAGAGAGAGATCTCAGCGTACAGTGAGGATAGTGAGTCTTCCTGAGACTGATGGGGAGGAGTCTTGTTTGGCCTTTGTTAGTGGAAATTTTTCTAGGGCCCTCAGGTGTTCCTCTCTCACATAGTAGGAATGGCTGGATTGGTTTTTGTCTGTGGATAAAGGATTATTTCCTATGCTGTGCTCCACCACAGTAAGCCATTTGTGTTTGGCTCCTGAGCAGATGGCTTGCTTTGTTGGGATCTCCAGAGGGATTATACAAGATATTGTTGCTTTTTTAGTGCAATGTGAGAACAGTCATTCCCTGAGTGCTCAAGTTAAATGCAAGGTGGTAGCTGTGGCAGAGAATTAGTGTATGCATTCCTCAACCATCTGATTAGTGATAGGTTGTTTATTTCCTTAGTTTAAGAACATTTGATAGATTTAGTTAGCACAGGCCGGTAAACCATTACATTCACAGGTTAGCTCAACCTCCCTTGCTCATTTTTTCTTTGCTACACACCTATAGAGGTGAAGCATTGACCTTGAGATAATGGGTAAACAGACCAGTGGATCTGTAGATCAAGCTAACAGTAATCCAGCAAAACCAGAGTGTCAGTTGTTATACTGACAAGAAAGATGTGGCTGCTTATTTTTGTAGGACTAGAAATGGAAAGCATTGTTGGCTCCATAGCCAGTTACACTCAATGCTATTAAACGAACTGATAGTTACATAGATATGCTCCAGGGCCCTGCTAGGTGATGCTTTGGTGCAACACTTGAACTCTGGAAAGATGCTTCTGCTAAAAAGCCCGATGGCTTTCTTAGATGAAGTTAGCAAGCAGAGGACTCTGAGGAGTACAAGGACTTGGAGCATGATTTACAGCTTACTTATAGTGTGGAAAGCTTGGAGGGCAAGGTAGGAAGCAGTATGAGTTTATGTTGAAAGAAGTCTCTGAGGTTGGCCAGCTTCTGTTTTCATGCGGCACCCATGAAATCATGGAATTTCATGGGTGATTCCCATGAAATCAGATCATGGGAATCTGATTCCCATGATCATGGAATCAGATTCCCCTTCTTCAGTCTACAAGTCCTATCATAACACTGATCCTACCTTGAGTTTGTATCTCCTCTCTATCTGCTCTGAGAAGATGATTGGTCTAGGTGACCTCCAGAGGTCCCTTCCAACCTAAATGTTTTGGTGAGCTAAGAAAATGGAAGAAAAGAAGATAAAGGAGTGTTCAAGAAGCTGAAAAAAACTGTCAGGTGGCTTCTTGTTGATCTTGGTTTATTGTTGATCTTATGTTGACTTGTTTGTCTCTTCACAGCCTGCCAGCGAGGATTCTACCGTCACTCCCTGGAGACTAAACACTGCCTGAAGTGCCCCCCCAACAGCTTGTCCAATGAGTCAGGGGCTACATCTTGTTCCTGCAATGCAGGCTTCTACCGAGCACCTTCAGAGGGCCAGAACATTGCTTGCACCCGTGAGTTGCAGATAGAAAGGAAGAACAGTATCTGTACAGAGTAAAGGAAGAACTTACTGAGAGCAGCCCTACAGAGAGTAATTTAGGGATACTGTTGGGTGAAAAATTGAACATGAGTTGGCCATGGGCACTTGCAGCCCAGAAAGCCAATTGTATCCTGGGCTGCATTAAAAAATATAGCATGGCCAGCAGGTCAAGGGAGGTGATTCTCTGCCTCTGCTCTGCTCCGGGGAGACTCCACCTGGAGTACTGCATCCAGCTCTGGGGTCTCCAGTACAAAAGAGATATGGACCTGTTAAAGTGAGTCCAGAGAGGGCCACAAAAATGATCAGACATCTAGAACACCTCTCCTATGAAGAAACGCTCAGAGAGTTGGTGTTGTACAGTCTTGAGAAGAAAAGGCATCAGGGCGATTTTATTGAGGTCTTTCAGTACTTAAAGGGGGTATATAAGAAAGGTGGAGAAATCGGTTTTACCAGGGCCTGTGGTGACAGGACAAGTGGCAACAGTTTTAAACTGAAAGAGGGACGTATGAAATAAATATGTTATGATGGGGGTGGTGAGACAGTGAAGCAGGTTGCTTACAGTAGTTGCGGATCCATCATTGAAAGTGTTCAAGGTCAGGTTGGATGCGGTTTTGAGCAACCTGATCTAGTGAAAGCTGTTCCTGCCCATGGCAGTGGGGTTGAACTAGATGATCTTTAAAGGTCTCTTCCAACCCAAACAACTCTGTGATTCTATGAACAAGGAGATGGCAGGAAAAAAAACATTGGGAAATGGGGATGAGAGGTCACAGAGGGAAAGGCTGGGAGGACAGAGGGCTCCATTCAAAATGCATCAGCAGGTGGGAAACTGCCACAGTACTTTGGCTATTAACAGTTGGATCTAATACTTTATTTCATGCTTTTTGTAGGCCCCCCCTCAGCTCCCCGCAATGTCAGCTACTCCCTTATTGGCACACAGCTGAGTCTGTGGTGGCAGCCACCCAGTGACCATGGTGGCCGAAAGGACCTGACTTACACAGTCTTCTGTCGGCGTTGCCATTTCGTGTCATGTGAGCCATGTGAGGCTGGTGTGGTGTTCTCCCCCAGTGCTTCTGGTCTCACTAGACCTGCTGTGGATGTGGATGGCCTAGAAGCTTACACCAACTACACATTTGCTGTGGAAGCCCATAATGGTGTCTCAGGAATGGGACCTGCTCCACAGAGAACTTCTCCAGCTGTCTGGGTCACAGTTGGACATGCAGGTTAGCAGAAGCAGAGAGAAGTTCTTCCTGCTCATCAGGAAAAGGAAGAAGAATCTCTGTGAATGTTTAAGCTTTCTTCATCTTCTTCTGTCTGCCACATGCGTTGGTATGGTATGATAAGGACTCTAAGGTACTTCTGCCTCTGGCATGTAAAGTCCATCAGTCATATTCCTTGCAAGTCAAAGCAGTAGTAATTGCTACCCACCAAGAGCTATGAATCCACCAAAGACTTACTAGAGGTGAGGAGGATAAAACCCTCCCTGTTATACACTAGTGTAGTCCGGCCTAAATGTTGTTACCTGTGTGACAGGAATAACAGGGACTGTGGCGTGAAACATTTCCCATGGCTCGAATAGTGTAAAAAATCCAACCAAACACACAGAAACCCTGTTGAAACGGAAAAAAAAAAAAAAAAAAAAAAGCTTTGAAAGCATGGAGAAATTAGGATGTTAAAAACATGCAAATTCTTGACACATCTCTGTAGCTGAGCTTCAAGCTGGCTAGTTTGGCTGTCCTGTGAATACTTTCCAGAGTGCTATGAAACGTGATTACAGAAAAGTGACGTTGTAGTGCTCAACAGCCCTCGGTGTTTTCTGATTTAGTGACAAAATACAACTTTTCTTCCTCACACTATGCGGGGACGGCACAACTCTGAGCAAGAAAAGCAGAGCTACTTTGGGCTTGCTTCATCACTTCCTAGTGACGATGAAGGACAAGGAGAACTAGGCTTGACTCTTTAGTCCTTGCAGACTGAGAATTATCTTTATTCATGAGCAAGCATGTGTTTGCAGTCAGCTGAGAGATTTTGAGCATGGAATTTCACTGTATCTTTATGAAATGGAGCTGTATTCATAAATCACATAGGATAGTTGTGTTACTGCTGCTGTAAGAGCATAAAATCCTAACATTTTTATTTCAAATCGAGCACTTTCAGTGTGGTGCTGAATTAAATGTAATTTCTTGGGATACTTATTTATTCTGAGGGCAAAAGTCAGGCTTCCACTTGTGGGGTAGCAGTATTCTATCCATAAAAAGCAATTAATTGCAGCCGGAGACCTCATTTCCCTTTCACCATAGGAGAGAAAGGTGAGGGAATGGCAGTGAGTCAGTTACAGTTGTGTAGTATGACCAGAGAAGGAAAGAGAGAGCTGGTGGAGAGAGAGTCTAGTTTACATTATGTTTGTATTTCTTCCTGATGGTGTCTGTTCTCTCCCCTGCAGCTCCAGTGACAGTATCCCAGTTTATCCTGACACAAAGAGATGACAGTAGTCTTTCTGTTTCTTGGCTTGCCCCACGGCAGCGCAGCCGGACCTCGGTGGAATATGAGGTCATGTTCTTTGAGAAGGTGAGGCCTGCCTCATTTGTTCTTCCCCCTTTCACCCAAAGGAGTGGAAGTGTCCTCTTTGTTCAGTGTGTGTTTGTTACTTGACCCTATTTGATTTTTACAGGGAGAGGAGGCACGTTACACAGTGAAGCACCTTCTTGAGCCAAATGTCACTCTGAGAGACCTGCAGCCAGACACAGCCTACCTGCTTCGTGTGAGATCCATCACACCCCTTGGGCCCGGGCCCTACTCTCCAGAGCAGGAATTCCGCACTCTTCCACCAGGTAAAGGACATATCCCATTTGAGAGAAACTCACTTTTCCATGAGATTGTATATTCATATGGTACACAGATCTCTTTTTGTGCACATGACATGCGGCAGACACCACACTCCTGAGGTCCTTGTCACCAGAGCCAAGCTTGTTGCTGTGTAAAAACATGGAACAAGGAGACATTTATCCTGTTTCCTTGCTGGCATATAAAATCTACTTGTACTTTCCTGTTCGGAACTCATCAGTCTCAAGTTTGTGTGTTGTAATGGGCAAATTACTTACCTAGCTCTTCTCCTAGTTCTCCCGAAAGACATTTTGATTCTGGTTAATGTTTCTACATTTGAATGCTAGCAAAAATGAATAACATATGCCTCATTTTGTGTGAAAGTTACTAGTGAAAAAGAGAACTCAAAGGACTTCATCACTATTCTTTTCCAGCTTTATAATTTCTACTGTATGTAGTCCAGCCCCTGAAGGTAACTCTAGCCAAAAAGATGGTATGTGCTGCTGAAAAAACTTCTCCACCAAAGCACAAAGTGTGGAAGGTCAAGCTCTTGAGGTCACAAGATCTTTCTCCTGTGTCAAAGAACACCTCATAAAGGCCCCACATCCAGCCTCTTTCCCTGGCTTACCCAGAGACTTCATCAAAAGTTTTCGTTAAGGGAGTTTGCTTTCTCTTCACTCCACACATTCACAGATCCTCCTATTAACCCTATGGATAATTTTAGAAATACATCCTTTGAAACGATGCCTTTGAAAGACTAGTTTTATTGTAACGAAATGAGGATGTGGAAGAAAGCAAAGGCATACCTTGATGTAACTAAATAGTTAAGGTAACTGTGTAAAAGCTGATAAGGAGTTGTGATACCATGATTGGAATATAATTTAAGGATTGGGCTTTTATCGGCACCAGGAGATTTTGGTGAAATGTTTGTCAAGTTGCAGTGCCAAATGATGATGATGATGAGAATGATCTTTAACTAAGACTAATGTACCACAGAGGTTCTGTGGAAAGTATGTAAGTTAACATATACCTTAGATGGTTTTGATTATAAAAGAACATGTTAGAAAACACTTTCATGAAGATTATGCTTTTTTAAAAATAAAAGTTGATCACCTTATTATGCCAAAACAAAGATATTTTGAATATGAAAGGGATTAAAAAGAAGTGCCAGTAAGGTTTCATTTGGTGAGAATTCTTCTTTGATAATACTCAAAGCATTATTTAGCTGTAACGTGTAGGGACATTAGTGGAATAAAATTTGCAGGGAGAGGCAATGTTTTTAAATTTGAATTTGAGAATTTAGATCCTCTGATTTCTTACAGAAGTGCCACGTACCTAAAAGCTTGTCCATTTTATTAATAAAACATAGTATTTCACCTTCCAAATCTTGCCTTTTTGATTTCTGCTTAAATAAGCAGAATTTTAAATAATTTTAGTGGGATGAGTCAGCATCAAATTGAGCAAGAATAATAAGTGTTAGTTAGACTTTACCGATGCTGACCATAGGACTCAACGTTAGGAAACACTTCCAGACAGAGTTGTCTGTGTCACACAAGCTGTTCCTTGTTTTAAAGTATGTTCATTTATTGAATCAATTTATTTAGGAATTTTCTTTCTTCTTGATGTTTTCCTAAATCTCATTAAGGAAAATATTGAAGTGTAGATTCTCATTAGATATTGATATGAACGTTTTTCATTAATGTATTTTTAAGTTTTTAAAATATTTTTTTAAGTTGTGGGAAATAAGGTTTAAAAGCACATACTTCCACCAACAGAGGTCAATTAGCTTTTCCTCTGATGAAGGCAAATATACTGTATGGAAATGGATGGCTTTAGCTTGAGAATCTAAATGGAAGAAGACAGCGTGTGTTATGTGAACGCCATCCGGGTGCTCTTCAATCACAAAATGAAATCACCTGACACTTAGTTTTGAGAAAGCAGGAATTTGATGTTAGACTGCAAGTTCGTAAGGTAGTACTTGGTTGTTTCAAAAGTCCTAAGCAGACAGTGGCTTCTGTCAAGGTAGTTAGGCAAAAGATCAATCCCAGATACTGATGGAAGGAGAGGAGGAAATGAATTTCCTAAACAAGAAGAGAATCAAGTTAGACTGCTGAGGAAAACGATGTTGTTGCTGTGCCGTAGTCTAAATGAGCTACTGAGCAGGAAGAAGGGTCTGATCTGAAAGAGTAGTTGGAGGGAAGGAATAGGTGTTCTTTGTTTTGAAAGTGTCATGGACTTTATGTGGGAAATCGGGCATAGGGATAAATTACTCAACTAGAAGACCAAGACTGTAGATAAAGAGTCAACAACAAGCCCATCAGAAGGTGCTTCATGCATATGAGTAACAGTATGATAGGACACAAATCTGGTGGTTCTGCTGCCTGGAAGACAAATGGCCATAGCTTACCTAATACCATTGGCTGGTAGGAGCTGGTTGCTACATACCAGACAAATAGTTCTTGGTCTTCTAAATGATATTGCCTTTCTGTTTGTTTCTGCAGATATGGGAGCTCTGTCTGGTGGAGTCATAGTCTCTATTATCTTTGGAGTTCTGCTATTTATTGGGCTGTTTCTGGGACTTCTCATCTTTTGGCGAAAGTAAGTGTTGATTTTTGGTATTGAAAAAGGTATAAATGTAGAAATAGCTGAGCTATTGGAGCTTGAGAAATGGAAGGAGGCCCTGATTTCTTACAGGATGTTGAATAGGTAAAGTTAGAGAAGAAGGAGTACGACCAGTGTGCTGCGGCAAGATGGGTCTCAGTACGTAATTTTGATTAGCAGGATTGGAGGGCCTGATATGTCTGTAAAATAATGCATGCTGCTGGGGACAGAGGAAGATGTGCTGATATCTCAGTTTGTATTAATCCAGCACTATCATACTCTTATCATGACAGACAAATAAAAATATTGTTACAGTACAATAATTTGTATAGCTGCTCATCAGTTAAGTGGGCAACACATGTATCCAGTCATTTCAAACCATTTTCTATATACCATTACTTTAGTGGTCTTCTACCCAGATAAAAAATTCTACTTCCTTTCTAAATGTCTGTAAGGCTGCTATTGTTTGGTTTTAAGAAAATTAAGTATTGTACTGAAAGTGTACAGAAAACATAAAATAAGAAGAAATTCATTCGTAATTCAGCAAGCAGAAGGATGAACAGAACTACCTGCATGGAAGCAAAACTCCATTTCTAAATGTAAATGAAGCATCACATTTTCTTGCTAGCTGGAGTCTACCATGTACATGCAGTGTCTGGTTCCACTCTGCTCTGTGCTACCCTGAACTCTGTCCCTAACTAGGGCAGACATCCTGGAAGTCTTGCTTTTCTCTTTGCTATCTGCTGACCATTTTATTTTCATGACTGCTTCCTATGTTCCAGGCAGGCTCATCGGAGGCAAGCACAGCCAGATTACAATACTTCAGGCTTTGATCGAGGTGAGCTTCAAAGGAATTGAACCCCTTCAAAGGGGTTGGACCAGGGAGAAGCCTGGAATAGGCTGCAAGGAATGAAAAGAAACACTAATTTCAAACCAGACACTGGCTTGGATTTTCTGAAGTAATTTTCTGAAGTAACTTCCCTTAACAGCTCTAGTCTCCAATGTATGTTTGGTAGATTTGTTTACTGCCATTGTCAGAATCCCATGGATTCACCTCTGCTTCTGTAGCTTTTCCCCACAAAGCTTGTCCAAAGGGTTGACAGGTTAATTTGCTCTTTTGTCTCCCTTTATGATAGAGAAGGTCTGGTTGAAGCCCTATGTAGACTTGCAACCATATGATGACCCCAGCAGAGGGGTACTGGAATTCACAAAGGAACTGGATGTCTCTTGTGTCACTATGGAGAATGTGATTGGAGAGGGTGAGTTACTTGTTGCTCTCCCAATTTTTCAGTTCCCCCACTGTCATTTTGCTGCCTATTCCTGACTTCAGCCATGACCTTTTGCATCTGGTTGTCCTCAGGGGAGTTTGGGGAGGTCTATCGTGGGTCCCTGCGGCTCCCAGGGAAAGAACGTATTGTGGTTGCCATCAAGACCCTGAAGTCGACATACTCAGATTCACAGTGGTGGAACTTTCTGCGCGAGGCAACAATTATGGGGCAATTCAACCACCCGAACATTGTGCGCCTGGAAGGAGTTGTCACCAAAAGTAAGAGTGTGTAGGAGAGAGTCCTGGAATGAAAGCAGAAACTGGCATATTTCTCAGGCCATTCTTAGAGAGGATGCTCTCAGAGAGGCTATGCTGGGAGAAGACAGGCATTGTCCTTTTAGCCTATGGCAGAGAATGAAAAAGTGAGGAGAGGTCTGGATTTCCAACAGAGTCGTGAGGCAGTGTTAAAGGAGGTATTCTTGGGTTGGTGAGTGGATGAGAAGTTGGGATAGTGTAAGAGATGCTGTCAGGTTATATGTGTGAATGAAGGAGGTTTCTTAGACCTCCCTCAATGCAAAATAGCTGGGGGAGATCTATGGAAAAGGGGTGCCAGTGCAGTGGGGATGTTGGCTGGGGTTGGATAGGGTTCTCTGTGTTGGGGCAATGTGAAGAGCATTGAAAGGCAAGAGTAGATTTGCAAAAAGGCTGACACCTTCTTGTCTTCCTCAAGGGAGGCCAATGATGATCATCACTGAGTATATGGAGAACGGAGCGCTGGATACCTTCCTCCGGGTGAGACACTCCAATCTGTCATAGGCTTGCGTACTGCTGAAACTTGCACTTGACCTGGATTTAGGAGCCTAAAAGAAGAGAAATAAGATTCAGACATCCACTTACTTTCTGCTCACTAACATTTCCAGTCTCAGCAGTTGAAGCTTGATGCCATCCAGTTTGCTCAGTGTCCAGAGTGCTGTCTTTGGTAGTTGAAGTGCAGGTGCCTAGCGCTGGCTCTGGAGACCACCACCAGTCCCTTAGTGAGAACCTGTTGCATCCTTGGGGCTGCAGCGTTGCCCTTTTGCTTGTTCACTAATGACCACTTTTGCAAGTTGGTAAGGCCAGTAACTAGAAACTAAGCAGATTGCTGTCACTTGACCAGGATTTTCTCTTGCTTCTTCCATGCAGGAGAATGAGGAAAAATTTAGCCCTGTGCAGCTTGTGAGCATGCTGCAGGGAATAGCTTCTGGCATGACCTACCTTTCAGAACACAACTATGTGCACCGGGATCTGGCCGCTCGCAACATCCTCGTCACACGCAGTCTTCAGTGCAAGGTGTCTGACTTTGGTCTCGCCCGAATATTGGAGAATGATGCAGAGGGAACCTATGAAACCAAGGTAATGCAAAACCAGACTCTCAGTCTTGTAATTGAACTGTAGTCTCAGAGGAACTGGGATTCTGCCAGGTAAGAATGGCAGAATTTCTTCACAACAGGAAACATCAGGCCAAGGGAAGATTTGGATGGAAAATCTCTGAGGAAAACCCATAGTAAAAGTGGAAGTCACATTGTGGATGATGGAGAAGGTGGTACTTTTCTGTCTGGAGTCCATGTTGATTTTGTTTGCTAAAAGATTCAGAGGGATTGTGGTTTTGAAATTGGAAGCAAAATAAGAGGTCTGATTTTTTTTGACTCAAATAACTAAATCTAGCTTTGAAGATAGCCCTGCTATCATCAGGGGTTTGGACTAGAGACATCTGCAGGTCCCTTTCAATGAAAGTTCCCATGATTCTAATGTCTGGTGTCATTCAAAGTAGGGCCGTGGCTGGTGTCAGGCTCTTACTCCTGCAGCAGTGGTTTTGTATAACATTCAACTGAACAGATGGCTTAAATTTACTCATTTTCCAAGAATATTTCTGTCCCTTTGAGAAATTTCCCCACGGGTTACACATCACTTCAAGTGAAGTGGGCCCAGTCCTTGAAGCACTTTGTAAGCTCCTTGCATGAGATCACTGGAGAAATACAGCTCAATGATACATGCTGCATGAACTATGTCTCTGCTCTTTCACAGGGTGGCAAGATTCCCATCCGATGGACAGCTCCAGAGGCCATTGCTCATCGGATTTTCACCTCAGCCAGTGATGTCTGGAGCTTTGGAATTGTCATGTGGGAGGTGCTGTCATTTGGTGATAAGCCATATGGGGAGATGACCAATCAAGAGGTAACAGACACTGAGCTCAAGTGCTGATTTAAAAAAATAAACAAGGCACGTAGGCCTAACTTCCGTAGATCTCCCTCAGCCTGCAGTCTTGACATTCTTTGGAACACATAACTACTGTATCTCACTCCCTGCTAAAAATCAATGCAACCAAGTCAAGGGCAGTAAGTGGTTGTGCCTCTGAACCACGTTCAGGTGTCAACAGCGATGAACCAAATTAAAGACTAGTTAATTCAGTCACAGCCTTCGGCTCTGGAGATGCTCTCCGCTGGTTTCTTTCTCTCTCTCCTCTGGCTCAGGAGTATTGTGTCTAGTCTCATTCTAGATTCAGCACATCTGTGAGGTTAGCACATGCTGTTGAAATTATCCCTCAGAGTCTGGTTCCCCTTTTCTCACTGGGCCTCAGCCAGGATCATATGATCCTCACTTCTCACGAACACATGCCCTGAATGGCAAATGGGAGCTAAGCTAGTGAAGGACTGAAAGTGCATGCGTATGCCACTTCCCTTTTTGACATCCCTTAGGTGTCCTGATCCTTTGCTGGGCTGCCCAAAACCTACTTCATACGTGTGTAATCTGCTTCAGCCCCTCCCTGACTGCACACTGTGCCTAATGGTGAACTGCCTGCTCCCAGCCCACCAGCAGCCTCTGGCTCCTCTTCTGCACTTTCTGTTCTTGGGCAGATTTCTTTTTGCTCTCTGTGCAGGTGATGAAAAGCTTGGAGGACGGGTACCGGCTCCCCGCACCTGTGGACTGCCCATCTATTCTCTACGAGCTCATGAAGAGCTGTTGGTCACATGATCGATTAAGGAGGCCTCATTTTCAGGAAATCCGGGCACAGCTGCAACATTTCATGTCAAGTCCCCAGCTCCTCCGGCCTGTTGCAGACTTTGATCCCAGGTAAGCAGGCTGTCCCTGGGGGAGGAGAGGCTAAGTGGGAGATTGTCACCTCCCTGCCTCTAGCAGGAGGTGAGGTAGTGCTAGCAATGCAGGCTGGCGAGAGGCAACTTGAATGCTCTGTGCGCAGAAGATAGCAGTAATCTCTCTTTCTGGTGACAGAAGGCAGAGCCATTGGCCTGGACAGTCTGGCCTCACCGTGCAGAGAGCATATAAGTTGGCCAAGCCTTGGCAGAGGGTGCTTGCCCTTTAGCTACTGTCTCATAGTACTGGCCATTTAAGGTAGTTGCCTGGCTAATGAGGGTTTTATCTGTCTTTAGGGTAACGCTTCGGCTCCCCAGCTGCAGTGGATCTGATGGGATCCCCTATCGATCTATCCCTGAGTGGCTGGAATCCATTCGCATGAAGCGCTACATCTCCAACTTCCGCACTGCTGGTCTGGACACCATGGAGTCCATTCTGGAGCTCACTGCTGAGTAAGGGCAGGCTAAGCTCTCATAAGGCACCCCGGGCTATGCCACAAATAGCCGTGTCTGTCCCTGTGCATCTAAACAGGCACTCATATTTACTTGGAAGGCTTCTCTCCAGCTTTATATAGTTAAATGGAAGTGGACTGGCTTCTTGCTCTAAAAGGGAAGAATTGGCCCAGACGAATTGGAATCAGCCCGAACTATAAGACCAGTTCCCTAACTGTCTATGCTTGAGGCTTTTCAGGGGCCTGAGCTGCTCTGAACTCACATCAGACGCAGACAGCAAGGGTAACCGTAGATGGTATACGGTTCTCTAACCTGACAATCTCCCCACCCTTGCAGGACTTTGTAATTCTCTTGCCTGGAACTCCACAGGAGCTAGTGATATCTGCCCTCTACCCGCCATCAGCCAGGCACTGTTCTATTATAGAACAAAGTCCCGGGCTGCTTAGAAGAACTCAGGTCAGATGCTTTACCAACAGAGCTGTGTTCTGTTGTAGGGTCAGGGACATAGAGCCAGCTCCAGGCCAGGGCAGTTACATAAAATACATGAGCAGGCACAGTACAGAGACAGACCTGCTAAAGGGTTGAGATACGGTCACAAGCTGACATAGACACAGACCTGATGTAATGGGCGCACAGGCCTAGTCATGAGTTGGGAGAAGCCAGCTGACTGGGTGGGCAGAGGTAGCCAGAGAAGAATAGGAACACCTGGAAGTTTCTTCCCTCTAGAGAAGAGGTACGCATAGTAGGAGATGCTGAGGGAAAGGAAGCTTTCTGAAGTAATGCTTGGTAACTTACCCACATGCCAGTCCCCAGGGAACAAGAACAGCAATTAATTCTTTTCCTTTCTTTTCCCATTTCCTTTAGGGATCTGAAACAGATGGGAGTGTCGCTTCCAGGCCACCAGAAAAGGATCCTGTGTAGCATCCAAGGTTTTAAGGAGTGATCAGCCATTGCTCTCTTAAGCTTTCTAAATGCCCATTCTTACCAGCTATCACTTGGAATCATTCCTATGGCAATTGCTTCCAAATGAGTGACTGGGACAAGCAAAGCAAAACAACCAGAACTGAAAAGGCTCACGAGGCAGCACCACCTGCTCTCATTTCTGTTCCCCTTTGCTTTAGCTCTACAGTAGCCATCAATCCGTTTCAGAGCACTGGCCTTAGAAACTGTTCTCAACCCTGTCTTCTGTTGTCTGTACTGTGCAGCACAAGTAACGCCTGTAGGCCACAGACTGGAGTTTCAGACCTGCAGTACATCACGTGGAAACATAAGGATACATACAAAGTGGGTTGGGGGTGGTGGGTAATGTTTTAAGATTGGAGATGAGGGTTCAGATGGACATTCAGGGAACATGATCAAGGACACAGACAGGTAGAGACCGGGCACATTCACTCCCTCGCACACATCCCTTCTCACTTCAGCAGCATTCTATCTATCTACCTTATTTTACAACAGGAACAACCTAGTCTTTCACAAAGCTGCTGGTAAGGGATATATTTTTTTACTTCAGCTATTGCCTTAAACACCAGCTCATGGTGTACTTTCTTTGGAGGAGGAGTTGGGAGTAGCAGTACACCCTGCTGTAACTTGTGATCACTTCAGCATGTTGCTGTGTTATACATGCACGCTTCAGTGGGGAGAGTTACATCTCTTCAACCTTTACTTGTGCCGTGGACAGAAAACCCTTTAGGTACTCATTTTTCTCTGCTCCTTAGGAGAGAGAATAGTCTTGTCTTGCTGGATAGGGTATTTTTAACAGAGAAACATGTAGGTGGTCTGTCTTATTCCTTCTCTGTGGAGGAAATATTATTTATGAGAGCTCAAGACCATTATAGACTGTAAATAGTATTTTGTAAATAAACCTGTGCCAGAGCGGGCTGTGCTGGAGTTCTTTGGCTTATTTCAGATGTGATTGGGACCTTTATTATAGCATATGTGTGTATGTATATATATATATATATATATGAAGCCCCAGCAGGGTCCTTACATCCTTGTTTAGTTGTTTCAACCAAGGGTATTTGTCCGTTTAACTGCAGATTTAACGTGGAAATGCAGTTGTGTTAATATTAAAGGATACAAATACAGCTGGTGACTTCAGCCTTTTTTCTTAAAGCCCATTACAGCTCTATCCATCCATTAGCCAAGTCCATCATTTTACAGCTCCTGTGTTTATTCCGAAACCGTGAGAGGTATTAGAAGTTACTGCTGCAATTTGACATGTTAACTATAAATTAACACTCGTGCTCCTGTGAGGTTTTGCTTAACCGTAAATGATAGAAGTGTTAAAAAGCAGAGATCTAAAGAACTGCAACTTAGAGCAAGAAGGCTGGTTTCTGTTCAGCATGACAAGCAGTAGAGGAGACAGAAGGAAGCACAGTATAGACGTACCTCAGCTACTCCAGTCACTGCGAGGTGGTCAGATACAGCTGGCAAGATAAGCTCTTACTCTGAGTCTTGGTAGTGTGGCAGGAAGTTCAGTCTTAGTAATAGGTGTTGTTAACATGAAGTATAGATAATAAATAAAATTGCTACGTGGCAGATACCTCGGCCTGAAGATAAGCCCTGATGAGGCTGACACAAGATTACGAGCTTGGTCATGCATGTGTAAACTTGAGCCTATCCTTGCAGATGGTAGAAAATTCAGAGTGGTCAATACGTCAGATGTGTGTGCTGCTATTCAGAGGGACCTTAATAGATGGTAGAATGAAGAAGAGAGGGGACTCATGAAGTCAAAGGGAAATGCAGAGCCCTGCAACTGGGGAGGAATAGCCCCATGCACCAGTACATGCTGGTGACCGACTGGCTGGAAAGCAGCTTTGCAAGAAAGAACTTGCACGTCATAGTGACCAGCAAGTTGCACTTGAGCCAGTTACGTGCCCTTCTAGAAAAGGCGGCAAACAGTGTCTGGGCTGCATTTGCGAATGCATCAGTGGTAACTGGAGGGAAGCAATTCTTCTAGTCAGCATTGGTCAGACATCCAAAGTGTTGTGTCCAATTTTGGGCTCCCTGGTACAAAAAAGGATGTGGACTTAAGCAAGTCCAGTGAAAAGCCACTATGATTTTCAATGGATTACAGCAACTAACATGAGGAGAGGCTGAAAAAACTGGGACTGTTCAGCCTCAAGCTGAGGAGATCTGGGTGGTTCTTATCACTGTCCATAAATACCTGATGGGAGGGAGTGAAGAAGAGGGAGCCAGGCTCTTCTCAGTGGTATCCAGTGAAAGGAGAAGCAGTAGAAACAACAAAATACAGTAAATTTCATCTGTTAAACACTGGAACAGGTTACCCAGCGAGGTTGTGGAGTTCTCATCTTTGGAGGTATTAAAAAAACTGACAGGTTACATTGCTGAGCAACCTGCTCTGAGCAGGGAGGTCCTTTCCAACTTCAACTGTTAGGAGCTGCTGAATCAGCTGGCCTGATAGAGAAGAGGCTGCTCAGTTCCACGTCCTCAGGTACAACCAGTAGCAAGCCTGAGCATGTATTCCCAATAGGCACTCACACACACACAAAATATACATGTCTATATGTGCATGTATATATATATATGCACACACAGAGCACATGACTGGCCTGGGGCAGAAAACAGCAGGCATGCAAGCACAGCACGACCAACCTGATCCTACCCATTCCTTGGCTCTCCAGGATGAACCTGTTAGTGGTAAATACGTACTATGGAGCCCTCTGCTGCCTCAGACCAGCTGTACAGCAGCTGGCTTCACGACCTGGAGCCTGAGCTAGTCATAGTTGTGGCACCAGGACACAGGAGTCCTTGAGGCCTGCAGCCCCACTCCAGTGGTGGGCGCTCAGACCCTGCACACACACATGAGCCCTCCAGTAATTAGCCTTGGACATTGGCTCTGCCCAGCAGCTGTCCCCAGGAGTTCCCTGGTCTCAGTCACCTCACACACAGATGCAAACTCTTCTCTCGTAGCTGGTCCAGGCTTACCAGCAGCTGACTTTCAGACCTGAGAGTAGCTGGACTGGACGTCCTGGGAGTTCTAGCAGCTCTCAGACTGGTCTTTCCAGCATGTGGCCAGACTTGCAGCTATACCAACTGTGGGAAGACTGCCCAGCTTGCTGTGGAACAGGAACGCAGGCTGGTTAGCGTGCTTGTTTTGTACCAGCCAGCATAGAGGCTGGTTTGGCGCACTTCTCGTTTACCTGACAATGAGCAGGGGCAGGAAGATGAGCATTTGCTCATCCAGCCAAGACACAGAACAGATGTTGGAGGTCTTACCACCTGGCCCAATTACTGCGACTGCTGGGAGGAGCCGAGGGTATTAAAAGCAGAGGTTGTATCAACAAAGCTGGAGAGGAGGCTTAATTGCCAGAGGTTGTAGCAACAAAACCAGAGGAGTCTACATCTGTAGTGAGCTTTGGCTTTCCTTCCTGCCCCCCTCTTAAATCAACAGCACCATGAGCCTGCTAGGAGCCAATCAGCACACAAGGTATGACCCTGTCCCACCTCATCAACAGGTGTAAAATTAGTCTTTAGAATCCCCTATTTTTGAGGAAGATAATTCCCACTATCCAGACAGGTCAATGGACCTTGACCTCTCTCCTCCACAAGCAGGGCTGCCTCTTTGGTAAAACTTGCACCTCTGATTTTTTTTGGATGTTACCCAAGAATGACTAACTCGAGCTTGATTTTCGCAGCATTTATCAATAGCAATTCCGAACTTGTTATCTGTCACCTCACTAAACTGCCTGTCTTTGCAGCTTCGCAGATCTGTCTCACTGCAAGTCCTAGGCAGGACTGTGAAACAGGCAAACGTTGACTCTCGTTAAAGTGACTACACACATATAATCCTTAGTCATAAACCGTTTACCAAGTCTGGGACTAAGGGTGGATTTAGCCACACTTAGGCTCCTCCCTGAGAGGAAGTCTAGTAAGCAAACAGATCCTTTCTGAACCTTGCACACTCAATGGGAGAGCCTTCCCTACCCACCTTGTACACTCGTACCCCTTTAACATGACAGAAAAATCGGCGTTGCAGACAGGATAGCATTATGTGACACCAACTCATGCTCTCAAGTCTCTTACCCTATTCACTCACCAGGGCCTGACTTGATTTTTGCAAGCATCACATCACACATGGACAAACACACCCACACAACGTGTATGCACTTAGGGTATTTCCAGCTCCTGGCATTTAGATCTCCACACGCACTGAACAGAGTCCCTTCACACGGGGAAAAACAAAACCAAAAAGCGTTTAGTAAGAAGACAGGACAAACTGTGCTGATGACACAGAGGGCATCACCAGTCAAGCGCACCATATGCAGCCAGGGCCTTCTGTGCCCTTTTCCCCCTAGTTTTCCCATGCTGCATCCTCTCCTTGATCACTCTTTTCCTGCCTTTGATCCTGCTTCTACACATTCCATACCAGGTGTGGTTGCAGTCGACAAATGCTCTTCCCCCTGCATTCCATGCCCCTCAGAGGGACTAACCCCCCCCTTAATCTGCACGGTGATCCACAGAGCCCTTCCCATTGACTCCACTGGACAGGTTTCATACCCAGACATTGGGGCCTACAACCCTTGGATAGTTCCGGGTTAGAGCGCTTCTCTCCCTGACATTGTTTCTCTCCTCTGTGCTCCTTGGCGTTTGTGGGCTTGAGCTTTTAGTCATGTAACTAGACTCAAAACAATGCCTACAAACCAGCAAGATCTCAGATAAGAGAAGAAAAAGAAATCAAATGTATAATTTGTTTCTTCTTTGCTCATCCTGTAGGAAATGTCAAAGCATTTACTGCATCATTTTGCATGGAGTCATTAAAGATTTCTTCCAAACTGGCAGGAGAATGAGGGTAGGTTTCCTGTCTTTGAAGTGTAGAGGCATTGATGCTTACCACAAAGAGTTTCAGTTGCAGTGACAAAGACAGGAACCATAAACATCAAGCACACTTTCCGAGTAGCAGTAGTGGAGGCAAAGCAAGCAAACTGACCACTGTTCCAGTCTAATGCAAACAGACTGTAGTAACTCACCTCCCAGCGACACGTGAAGCACACTGCACTGTTGCTATCCTGAAATTCCACTGCTTTAAATGACAGCTACTCTTCAGGCACAGAAAAGCAGGCAATGGTTTGAAAAGTAGAGCAAAAGGTGGAGAGAAAGGCCATTTTCAGTCATGCCATCTCTGGAGGCTAGCTGGAATTGCAACTGTACACTCTCCACTGCCTAAGATGACAGCTCTCAAGGATAGTTGAACAAATACAGCAGACTTTAATGGCAAAACCCCTACATTTTATTGAATGCAAACATTGGTTGGACAGTGTAGTTATTCAAAAGATTTGTTCAGTTCAAGAGATTCTAGTCCAGGAAATGGGGCTCAGTGCAGGAACATTTAGAGCCAGACAGTACATTGCAATCACACTGCAGCTTTCACTGACAGCAGTGAAAGAATCCCTACTGCAACGGGGAGATATTCCTCAGTCTGCTGAATTCCTCATCCACATACTGAGATGCCTCCTCACCACATGCTGCCCGTCCTTATGACGGTTTTTATTTGTAAACATGCATTCTTTGGACTGCTTTGCTACTCTGGTGCTTAGCCTGGCTGTTCAGAAACCACACTGGGAAACACTTTGTTTTGGGGAGGGAAAAAGATTTAAAAAAAAAAAGTTTCCAAATTCAGGAACAGAGTAGGATTCCAAACATTGCCAGTTCAATCTGGCTAAGGAAAAAAGTGACAAGACAGCCATTAAAATCCATTGGAGGCAGAAAAAGCTATAGTAGGTTAGCTTTTTCCAGCAACAGTAGCAGAGATTCCCAGTATGTTCTGCCTCCATACTCTAACCCAGGAGTCATGGAGGAGGCATGAGAAGACATCCTGATAATGAGGTGGCACAAGAAGAAAAAAAAAAACAAACCCAAAACATCAGAGACAGAAGTGGTGCTGTGATGGAGGCTTCCACCCATCAGTTCTTGGCTCCATGGAACAGAATAATGCTCAACTCTTCCCAACACCTGCCACCAGGTCGTTCTCGCTACTTCCAGCAGGTGGTGGTGGAAGTCTGGTCTTTCTCCTCCAGAGTCTTAAAAGGTGGGACTGTGCACTCACCTTGATCATAGCCCCCAGCCTGGAATACACTGTGGCCAGGATGTGGCGACAGGAGAAATCCTATCTTGGTGGATGTGCAGAGTGAAGTCTAGAAGTGGTGAATCCTACGTGAGTAAGGTACTGCACTGGCATAGTCTCCATTGGTAGCAATCTGCCTTGTCAGGCAGAGGGACAGGACAATGGCGGGGAGGGGAAGAGTACTGAGCGCAGGGGTCTCAAGGGTATGCCCACTCCAAGCTCATCAGCGTGCCGTTTTGGCACGAATGGTGTGACATTTGATGCACAGCACATGCCCATCCAGTGGAAAGCAGCCATTCTCATCTGCTTCAATGGACAAGGGCTTCCCACAGTCCTAAACAGGGAAAGAAAAAGAGGGAGGGAGCTCAGTAATAGCCAACGGGAGGGTAAATGCATTCAAGGATGTAAGAAATGCTCCACTCGATCAGGATAACGGCTCACAGCCTGCCGGTCTGTCTCTGATGGTGGTAATGGAAGATACTATTTTGAGGGAAGAGCAAGTCTCTTCTGTGATCCTAGCATGTTCCCCCCATATACACAGCTGCTGTATTAGGGATGTTAGAGACTACAGCCCTGGGCAGTCCTTGTTCACGGACCTGTAGTCTGTGAAAGTCTAATCTTTTTCCAAACCTGCTTAAAAAAATGCTCCAGTTTTCATTCAAAACAACCTTAGCATTTGGTCAGGATAGGCAACAAAGGTGCACAGTTGCTGGTGAGGTGCATGGGAGAGATAGGAGGAGCGGGGCCACCAGGCTTACCTCACACTTGTAACATTTCATGTGGAAATTTTTCTCCAATGCTACCACACGCACTGTCTCATCTTTTCCAGGCTCTGGCATGATAGGCTCACTACAGACTGAGCAGCGTGGGGCATACTTCCTGCAACACACAAAAATATGGAGGAGACCATGACCACCACGGTGACATTCAATGCAAGTTTCTCACTGCCACAGAATGGTATTAGCAGCAGAGGAATAATAAATCACAAGTTTAGGTGGGAAAAGATCTTAATTACTACAAGGTACATTGCTGACTTATTTTTCACTTCATGTCTAAGAGATCATATGTGCAACCCAACCCTATACTAAAGCAAAATTTAATGGGTCTGAAGAAATTTGCCTTCTTTCAGACACCACTGGCACATGTTCTCTCCATACCTGTGGTAGTCATCCACACAATGAGGCTGGTTGGCCTGGTCCACAATAAAAGAGGTCCCCTCAAGAGGGGTATGGCACACCACACAAGTGAAGCACTGGGGATGGTATGAGTTACCAGTGGCCTTCAGCATCCGATCTGTGATAGTCTGTTTGCAGACACTGCACTTTTCCAAGGTCCCCTGAGCCCAAAGGAAACAAGAAAGACACATTAATCCAATCCCCCACCCCTAGGAGGCTACACCACAGATGGGCAAGATGGAAGGCGGAGGGAAAACAAGAGAGCAACCACAAGCAGCTCAGCTCTATCCAGCAGCTTGCATCCCAATGACTCACAGCATAGCACTCCTCGCAGAATGGCTTCCCATCCACATTATAGAACTGCTGCCCCTGCAGTTGCTTCTCACATTTGAAGCAGGTGAAGCATTCCACGTGGAAGAGGCAGTCCAGGGCTCTCACGGCTGGCTGGGTTCGCGACAGGGGCTTCCGGCAGAAGCCACAGAGCTCTGTCAATGGAAGAAGAAGGGACTAGGAGACATGAAAACCCACCACAGTCTTAGTCCTACTGCTGTCCACTAAGGGAACGCACCAGAAGTAGGAGCCTCTGCTGGGGGTGGATGCTCCATATCCTTCATTAGTTTCTGTGTCAACATCTCCAGCTCTTCTACCTCCTTCATGGTCAGACAGGAATTTCCCCTAGGTGGATCTGCACTAGAGCCTGTGGGTCTATGCTGCAGGAAAAGGAAACGTTAAATCCCAAAGGACACATATAGACAGGCTCCTTCCCACCCCTTCCCTAACAAACCTCTCACCTTTACCTCTGTCTCTCCCTAGGGAACACTCTGCCATCCACCTGGTCTTTCCACCTTTACATGAAGTCCTATCCCTCTCCCCCACTGTTTCTAGTTACATCTCTCTTTCAGATGGGTAACAGCTTCCCCTAGCCTGGGACAGATCCTCCCTTCTCACCCTCCAACTTCACTCCCAGTGATGCTGTGCCTGTCCAAAGACACTGGTCCCATGGCTCTATCCCTTACCGTGTCTTTTGCAGCAGCAGGTTGTTCTGCGGGACGTGGCTTCACCTGCACTTGGGGTCTTTCCTTCTGCTGGGCATAGGTGAAATTGGGAGGCTGTGTCTGAGAGGAGGGACCTGAAGGTGAAGGGGCTGTGAACTGAGTCTGAAATGAGGTAGGATATCTTGTAGAGTTTGAGGGAGCCGCAGGAACATTGGCACCTGATTTGGACCCAGACTTTGGAGAGCCAGCAACAGGGGGTGGGGTGAATTTGGGGGTGGGCTGAGCAGGAGCGAGAGAGGGAGGTGGAGGGACTGGTGCTAGGGGCTCCTTGCGTTGCTGTGGGGCTGCCCATGGGGCTGGGGCAGGGGTCAAATCCACTCCAGGGGGCTTGAAAGATAAGCTTCCAATTGACTTTGGGGTGAACTTGGAAGGAAAGGAATCGCTGGGTGCAGATGGTATTTCCATGCGGCCTTTTGGGGCAGATGGTTTCTCCAGAGAACCTGTGGATCCTGGAGAAATCTGTAAAGGGAAGCAGCAGAGAGAAACAGGCAGTTATTAGCAAGGTGGAAGAGCAAATACACTGTCTATAGCAGTAAGTCAGCAGCTACCCCAGACCCACAATGCTAAGAGTTCCCACACTGTTACGTATTTAGCAGGTCAGATAAGTTGCAAGACCTATGCTTTCTGGTCCTTCATGTACACTTTTGTGTTATGGTTTATCCAGACATTTTCATCTTCAGTAGCACGCTTCTCACTACCTCTATTCAGCAAACCAGACATCTCTCCTTCCACCTGAGACATTCTGGAGAGCTCACCCGGGATTTGAAGGGGTCATTCTTCTCCATGTCATCCAACATTACGGACAGTGAGTCAATCTCAAGATCAATGCTGTTCATCTTGCCACGTACCTATACCACCATCCATGAGGAAAGAGGGGAGCAGAGCACATTACAGGAACAGCCAGAGAACTGGATGTATCCCCTTACAATAGCAGATTTTGACACTTTGGACTGTGGTACAGATCCGCTCCTTGCTTTGAGTGAATAGCAAGTTGGTGAGGATGAAAAGGGCACAGTCTCCAAGGTCTACAAACAGTGGAAAGACGCACAGCCCAAAGGGAGACAGATTTAGGTGGGAAAAGACATCTGGAGGCCTCTAGTCAAACACCCTGCTCACAGCAGGGCTAACTCCCAAGCCAGATCAGGGCCTTGTCCAGGTGATTTCTGAACATCCCCAAGGAAACAGATTCCCCAGCCACTCTGGGCACCTGTACCAGTATAGAGCCCCTTTGGAAAGGAACAGGTTTTTCTTCTGTCCATCATGAATTTCCCTTGCTGCAACTAGTGTCCATTTTCTCTTGTTCTCTTGTGGTGTCCCTGTGTCTTCTCTCCAGCCCTCCTTCAGGCACTGCAGACTGAAGGTAGAGCCCTGCCTTGGCCTTCTCTTCTGCATGGTGAGCAAACCCAGCTCTCACATCACATGTTCCAGACCCCAACGTTTGCTATGACCCTTTGCTCGATCGCACATAGTTCAGTATTGCTCTGGGGTTATTATATTGAGGAACCCAACTGGAAAGAGTCCTCTAAGTCACAGCCTCACTAGCACCAAAGAGAGGCATAATTACTGTCCTTGACCTGCTGATGACACTCTCTCAAATGCAGCCCAGCATTTGGTTGGCCTTTAATGCCACAAGGGTGCCTTGCCGGCTCACCTTCAACTCACTGTACTCAAGGTCCTTCATCTGCAGAGCTGTAGCCTGCCCATTTGACCCTAACCTACACTGGTCCGTGAGATGGTAGCATTTTCTGCTTTCCGAGATCTCAGAACTTCCTGCTGCTGAGTTCACAGAGTAGCAAGAAGCTGTCCCAACTCACAGAGCATCACAAAAAACCCTCTACTTCCCTCAACCTCACTCACCTGTGGGGCAGGTACCTTGTTCACAGGCCCTTCATCAAACATTGGTGGAGGAGGAGGAGGAGGAGGAGGAGAAGGAAAAACTTCTTCTGGGGCTGGTGGAAAAGGCTCTTCAAAGGGTGGTGGAGGTGGCGGGAAAGCACAGTTTGAGGAAAAACTTGCCTCTTCTCCAGGTGGGGGAGGAGGTGGCAACGGCAGCTCTATGGGGAAGAATGAGAATAAAAGCAGGTTTGGATAATTCCTGTTGTAGCTAGTACAAAGCCCAGGAGAGGTCCTGAAGGTATTACAGCAAGTAGTGACCCAGTATCCAGGGGACCCCAGCACCTGTGAAGGACAACTCAGTTCCACAGGCTGGCTTTCACCTTGTGCAAAGCTATTTGCCATCACAAACTTATCTCAGTAGCTACTGCAATTAGTCACTAGGAATAATTATTGTATAATTGGGAAACATGTCTTACTATGCCCTTTCCCACTCCTCCTCTCATTCTCTGGTCTCTAGCATATGCTTGTCTTGCCAGTAACTGGCTCAGATTACTGAATACAGAGCAGCACTAGAAGGAATGCCAGTGGACAACCTAGGATCCTGAAAAGCCTGTTATTACAGGAAAATAAGCTCTCACC
Source organism: Eurystomus gularis (assembly GCA_013400335.1). Taxonomy (NCBI): domain Eukaryota; kingdom Metazoa; phylum Chordata; class Aves; order Coraciiformes; family Coraciidae; genus Eurystomus; species Eurystomus gularis. Next base: position 55,378 of record VZZY01022795.1, read on the forward strand.
TTGCAGCTGGCTAGCAAACACTACAAGAAACAAGTGCGGGGTGGGGAGGGGGAAGATGGACCAACCACCCCTCATGTGTATGAGGAATCTTTAAAACCGCTTTATTTCTCTGGGAGATGAAAACAGCTTTCCTTTTGGAGGCTAAAATGTTCCAATACCTGATACTGATTAGGACACAAGAAATTTTCAAGAACCCTTCTAAGTAGGCTGAAAAGCACCAGAGTGCCTCAGTCTCTTAGAATAGAACCCCATTGCTTCCATCTATTCGTATTTGCCAAAAATTTGGAACTTGCAAAAAGAGACATTTTCTACTACAACACAGTTGAATAAACATGAGTCCTTCACCATGTATGGGAGAAGCTGTCCTCTGAACAGCAAAGAACACTGAAGACAAGGTGTAACTTCCACATCCTTTCTCGTGGACACCCAACTCTCTTCCTAGCTAGCCCCAACCAGCAGTAAGACCATGTTTTTCACTCCTGCTACTCCATGTGCAACTTTTGACATCAGTGACCAAATTGTCTCATCTTTATATCAAGCTGTTGTTGACAGACTTTATAAGGACTTCCCATCTGTGATCTAAGTGAGATGATACTGCCCTTTCAGAAAACAAAAGCTGAAATCTTATTAGCCGTTTTATTAGCTGCACTGGTATACAGCACCTCTTCCAAGCCTTCTTGTGCCACAGAAATTCTGCTTGGTGGGGGCGGAAAAGTAACACTATGCTGGTATTTTTTCTTTGAAACTACAGTTTGATATTCAGTTTGTATACACTTTTGGTTTATTGACATGATAAAGAATACTGCCAAAATTAAGCCCTGATCTGCTGTCACATTGCTTCAGATGCACCAAAAGCTTGTTTTATGAATTATTGAAATAAACAAGAAAGTTCCCCACAAAGTTACGGTACCAGATTTATGGAATGATCAATACTAAATATAACATTCCTACAGCAATACTAACGTAGCCATCCTGTCATTTAAGACAAAGAGACCAATTGCTATGACTTTGTTACACTACTCTTTGCTTGGGGAGTGTGTAAGAAGGGGAGAGAAGGACTGAAGAGATGCATCATACAAGAATAAAATCAGATGTGTTTCTCTCATGACTGAGTTTTGGTGGTTCATCTGTATGTCAGATGCCTTGCTAGCAGCAGTCACCCAACGGTGACACATCAGCTTAAGCCAAATGGTTCTTTTGCTAATCTTTCTGTCAAGTTAGTTCCTCCATAATAAGCTTCAGAAGGAAGGGAGAAGTGGAGGAAACACCCAATCCTCCACCGGCACTGCATATTGAAAAATAATTTTTAACACCCGTCTGTCTACTTTTGTACTTTAGGTAATGTATTTGTGTCACTTTGAGACCTTCTGACAGACACATGCCTAATCCACACAAGTATAGCAAAAAGTCATAAAACTTAAGACGGGACCTTGGATTATACATACAAGAATCCAGCCAACAATATACAAGAAAAAGTTCATCAGGGTTAGCTGGTACAATTCTAGGAGACAGAATTACCAACACGCTCAAGAAATGGAAAAAACAGCTTAACTTGTCTCCTCTGAACACAGGACCAGCCTTCCTACCACCTGTACACTAACAGCATGCTAACCTAGAAAACATCAGTGTTGCACAGTCTACGCTAGACAGTGAAAAGTAAGACATTTAAAACAGCAGGTTGCATTATCTGAGCACACGTGTCCCGACTGAGGTGCACGGTGTATAGCCACACAAACTTTGTCTCACTTCCTGTTTATGACAGCTCCCACCATTTTTTTCATGCAATTATTTCTTCCGCCCCATCTCCAGCAGCAAAGATGGCAATTGCAGAGTTCAACTGTGGAGAAGGATCTCTACAGTCAGAGACAACCAACTTGAGCTGAGAGGAATTAACAAGAAGCAGAATAGCATGATTCATCACCACCAGGGTCAACTTCCCAGCAACATAGTTCTCTTAGACATACTGGTCAGAAACTGACTGCAGTTACACAATCATGCACTCAGGGAATACCCTGAAAAACCCACTGCATTCCTCCAGCATCATTGCAAAGCAGGACTGCCTTCCCATCTCCTTTCGTAATGGAGATACTATGTACTTTGAGGTCCCTTTACAATAGTTTTCTCATTCTGGAATCTGCCAGCCTCTACAGCAAGCGTAATTCATAACTTACAGCAGTTATGGCCCTGTTCTCATGTTTAGCCCAGTTACAGACCTCACACCTTGAGAATTTTGAAAGGCATATTCACATCTGCCATGTCAGCCATCACCTACCTTCTGGCAGCAGGGACATGGATGCTGACGGAATCTCCCCCACCTTCCCTATCTGAGCATGCTGGGCACCAGCTCCAGGAGGCAGTGACGACTCTGATGCACCCCCAGCCTTGAAGGGGTTCACCTTGGGTTTAGGGGCAACCACAGGCGCAAACTTCTTCTGCGGGTTGTAGAAGGAAGGGGTAGAAATGTTGATACTGACTGTGGATGTCATGCGGGTCCCTGGGGCACCTGGGGAGGCCATCTTCTCAGCACCTGGCAGGAGAGAAAAGGGAGGAAACCTCTATGAAGTCGGCCTTGGGCTAGAGTGGAAATTAACAGAGAGGAACAGCGGGATACAGGACCTTAAGTACGGCCAGAGGCTGAGGTGCCTGAGCAGCGCACAGAGCACTTCCAGGATCAGCACAGGAAAAGGCAGGCACAGACACAGCAGACAATCTGAGGGAGCCAGCGCGCTTCACCGTTTCACCTCAGTACTGCATTAACTGCAAAAGGGCTTCTTGCCCGCGAGAAAGCCTCTGCTTCACACGAGCTCTGCATGCATGCCTGCACGCTGGAGAGGACAGAAGCGGGCCACCAGAACGAGCATCAGCCACCGGGCCGTGCCAAGCCCCGCACCGCAGAAGGGAGGCACCTCCATACGTGCGCTCTCAGAACCGGAATTCGCCTTTCTTCTCTCCTCCGCTTCCCCGGTAACGCCCGCTAGTTTCTTCTGCCCTCAGCCTGAGCCATGCCCCCCTCCACCCCCCCCCCGCCACATCTCCCACCCTTTACCTCCAGGCCCCCGGCTGCCGGAGGGGCGCAGGCA
>VZZY01022795.1:58616-75395 GCA_013400335.1 Eurystomus gularis
GCCCCGCTGGCAGCGGGCGGGCCGGGCAGCCCTCTCGGCTCGCTCCTGGCCACCGCCGGACGAGGCCAGCCCCGCCACGCCGGCCGCTTGCAGGAACATGGCGAGAGCCGCGTTGCCAGGGTTGCCTCCGTCTTGCCCTCCAGGCCCGAAGTCTCGTCCGTGCTGGCAGTCCTGGCGAAGCCAGACGCTTTGCGGGAAAGCCTGGCAGGCCTGTAGTCCCCCTCACACACCAGCCTCACGGCGCTCCCGCCAGCACGGGGGGACCTGTGCCAGCGTTTCAAGCTGGCATGTTGCAGTCAGTGCCCCTCGCACTGCCGGCCTCTCTCAGACGGGAAAGAACAGCTGCTGGCACCGACAGCCCTGGTGCCACAAACGTCCGGGCCTGCACGCCCCGTCCCAAGCGAGCCCACGGTTCAGGGCAGCGTGGCAAGATACGGTCACCCAGCACCGCCTCGCCGGGTCACATGCATGGGACAACACAGACAAACGTTAAGTCCGTGCTGCTGCACTTTTCATTCCCTTTGTGCAGGGCTGATGAGTTGCATGTGTCCTGACAAACTTCTGGGCTTTTCCAAAGGGGGAAGAGGCTGTAACAGCGAGCAGCAGCCAAAAAGCTGTGCAGAGCATCGCCCACATGACTGCGTGGTCCCACATGTGAAAGGGCCAACGAGGAAGAGTAATTAGCGAGGTCTGTCCTCAATCCCTCAGACCTGAAAAAGGCCAACAGACTTGCAAGTTAGAAGGGACTGGCCAACTCCCTCCAGTCTGTGGCTTCCCACCGAGCCAGAGAAGCTATTAAAAAGACCTCCAGCCTTTCTTCAGAGACTTCCGCCCCATGCTCCACCGTTTCCCTGTGCTGTAAGGAACCACTTGGAAGTAGTTCTACCAGCATTAACAGCGTTATGAGCAGAACACCACAGTGACGACCTCACCTTCTGCTCATGATACATACCAGGGTTAGTCAACACAAGAGACAGCCTTGGGACATCAGCTGCTTCACAAAAAAAGCGCTGGCTTTGCTAGCAGCAGCTGCTGTCTCCCTTAACCCAAAGCTGCCCGCTTCCCAGTACGCTATGTTGCACTGAAGGCCCTTTCTGCTCAGAGCTGTCTGCATACAGCAGCTGCCTATGCTCTTCGTCACTTGTTTATCAGTCCACCCACACACAGATCAAACAGGCTGAGAAAAGCTGGCCTTGCAGAGAGTCACCCTCCTGTTCGTGCAGCACTGCCAGTATCATCTACCAGAAACACACACAGCTAATGTGAGTGCTGTGGCACTGTTTGTAAAAGCAGTTTGGAGAGGGAGTGTCACACCAGCAGACTTCATCTCAAATCTTTTTCGACCTCACATTTTTCCTGAGGGGAGAGATTTTTCTGCTTGCTGTAACAGCATTTAAGATGACTCAAGTGGAGCTATGAAGAAAGATGTCCCCAAAGGACACAGGATACTTAAGTTGCCTCATACACTGTTTCTCTCTAACAGAGAGCAAGGAAAAGCAGAAGGGCAAAACCAAGTCCCTTCTCAGCAGCAGAGCCACCTCCTAGAAAGTCCCACAGTGGGTCTGCCACCTCTTAGGCACCCAGACAGCTTTTAGTTCTTTGACCCCAAGACACCACTTTCAAAAACTCAGCTCCTTTCCTGGGGCAGCAAAAGGAGGAGGAACCTGAAGAAGCAGAGAGATGTATGTTATTTTTCACCTTTGTTGGTACAAAGCTGTTTGGCTCCAGCCACACAGGGAGCCGCAGTAAAAGCTAGCCCAACACTGCAGTCTGACACACCATATCTGTACTTCCCCTGTTTGCCAATTTCCTCTCAACTGAGGGGGAGTCTGAAGGAGAACTATAGCAAAACATACAGAAGAGGAAGAGAACAGATTAAATAGATTGAGGAGTTATATTTATTTTCATCCTCTCATACAGACTAATTCCAAAAAGTTCTCCCCGTCTGGCCCAAAGTTCCAAAGCTTCAAAGAGAGCAAAGTCCTGCCAGCTATGCAAGCCGCAAGGTAGAGCTTTACAACAACCAGGCTGGGGGAGGGCAGCGCTCAGAGCTGCAAATTTCTCCCACATATGCTGGGCTTGCCTCCTCCCTGTTCCGGGGAGGAAAAAAAAAAAGGGGGGGGTGGGGGGGGGAGGGGAGGAAAACTCCGAAAAGCTATGCAAACATATTTAAAACCTTAGGAAGGTCTACGACTTTGCGAACACTTGTGTCTTCACTTTCTCAGGGCACTCCCAGAGCGACAGAAACTCACCAACAAATTTCATGCACAAAGAGCCCCGGACTCCCCTCTCTCAAGCACATCTGGAAAAAGGCTCCCTAGGTGTCTCACTGGTCCGGCCGCACACAAAGGAGGGTTTGTTCCGAGCAACACCCCCCTCTTCCCCACCGCTGGAGCCGCACAGGAGCGTGTCGGTGCCTCCATTTCACCGGGAAGGAAGAAAAATCACCAGACCCCCCACCCCCCCAGCCCCGAACACGCGAACCTCTCTTCTGCAGAGGAGCAAAAAACTCCCACGGGCCACGACCGTCAATCAACCACGGAGACCCAGAGACGTACGTGGGAAGCGAGCACAGCTCCCGGCGGGAGCGGCAGGGAGCCCGCACCCCCCAACACGGGCGCAGCCCTGCCTGCCTGGCACCAGCCCCAGGGCTGCCGACGACAGCTTCTTCACCAAGCCCGGAGAAGAGACTCACCTCTGGGGAACGGGACTTGGGGAGGGGGAATGCCGCCCCCGGGGCCGGAGATGGCGGGACCGGGCGCCTCTGCCCCCCGCACAGCCGGCTGCCTGCCCGGAGACAGCCGAAATGAAAGGTGGGGGAGCTGCTGAGCCCGAACGCTTCCTACCAACTCGTGAAAAAAGCCTCGCCCAGGCAAAGTTGTTTGACCATAAAAGGAGAGAGGCTGCGCGAACAGCTGAGCTCACTCGCTGGGGAATGTGGCCGTGAGGTAAGGGGGGGAAGGCGCGCAGGCCTGGGCCTAGGGCCGGGGCTGCTAGCCTCTGCGTGCCCCCTCCGGCTTTACCGGGAAGGTGTGTGTGTGTGGGGGGGGGTTATTTCTTTGCCTGCCAGCGGGCACGGAAAATAAATGTTTGTCGGGGCTTTCCCCCCGCCGCGCCGCGGCCAGCGCCCCGCCCGTGCCCCTCGGGCGCCCAGCCCGAGCCGTGCCCGCTGCCTTCCCCCCTCACAAAGCCCTGCTCCTCCCGCCTTCCCTTCCTCCAGCGTTGCCCCCCCAGCGTGGTTTCCCTTCCAGACGCTGAGCTGGACGTGAGGAAGACCTGGAGCAGCGCTGGTGAGTCAGGGTCGCCGCTGGCCTCTGCCTCGCACCAGCCAGCTGCGGCAGCATCCGAGCCGCGCTGCTCCGTCGTCCAGAAACTAAAGCACGGGTCGGGTGACTCCACCGCGCAGAAAAGAGGCTTCTCCTCCTGGCTGCAAGGCAAACGCTAAACTAGTGTCTTATCAAACGCTAGCCACTTGAGCTGCGTTGCTGGGTTGCCTGTGCTGCACATCGGGTTGGTTTTTATGCCGGCGCTGGCTGGCGGTTCAGCCCGGCTCCAGGATGGCCAGGGACAGCCCGAGCCAGCACGACACATCATTGAATTGTCAACCCCAGTCCTTTTTTTCTTCCTGCTTTTAAGCCCCTCTGGGAGGAGGGGTACCAATAAAGACAGAATTCCTGTGCTTTGAGCAATCGCTGTACCTTGTCTTTGGAATTTGGTCTTAATATTGGGGTTAATACCCCTACTGTTGCAAATTCCCTGGAGAATTACTGTATCTGGTCATGCTCAGGAGACCTGGGGCTTGCCTGCTCCTAAGACTTACCTATCGACACCGGTACCTTTCAGTACTGGTAATTTACTCACAGGTGGGTAAGCCACAAAACACATTAGTTAGACTCCCAGTGTGCACTACTGCAAAAATGAGAGAGCTATGCAAAGGCTTAAGAAATCCAGCATAAACAAATCTTTAATTTTACAAGCAAGATTTGTACAAAGAGGTAGTACCTTTTGTTTAGTCAGCTGATACAGTTGGAAAAATTCAGCCCTCTGAGGTTTTTTTACATACCATATGAAAATGTAACCCATAGTAATGCATAGCACTGAGCATCTTACTCAGATAGCTGCAACTGTTGAACTATTGATCAATAGCTGTGAATTGCTTAGGGATATCTAGCTTTTGTATGGGTGCTAAATAATCCTGAAGTTATTGCTGGCTTTTGTAGGCATGGCATCAGCCCTATTACCTGCCATGCACAAAATAATAAGGAATAATAGAAGAATAATAATAATAGATTAAGGAAGGTATCTCTGTGCTGAGTCTTCTAACACTGTCACTTGTCTAGTGCAGACAATCTTTTCCCCTCTTGTTCAGGTAAAGATGTCAGTGCATACCTAAAAAGATTCCATTGTGGAATTGGTAACCATGTTCTGGAACATCGCAACACACCTTACACAATTATCCTGACCTCAGAATACTCTGCCAGTGTTCCCTGGGCTAGCCCTGACTCCAGAGAAAACAAGGAATGCTTCAAACTGAGATTAAAAATGTGTTGAGAGAATATGGGGAAAAAAAATAAAATCTGTGCTATCATACTTTCTGGTCACATCCCCATAAATCCAGATGCTTGCATGTTTGATTGTCTCACCATTGTGGTGAGACATTTCACCATGTTGAAAGTTCATGAAGGCAAATCGAGCAAAGTGGGAATAAAAGAAAAGCAGATTCTCTTAGACGTTTTGTATTAAGTCCTCACTGAGGAAACAAATGAGAGAAGTGTTTAGCAGGCTGGACATGTGAAAGCTAGAATTCTAAAACAGGTATACATAGGGGGAAACTTTAATCTGATTTTGTGCTTGCCATGTAATGGATTTAAAGTTTGCACTTATGTAATTGGAAATAAAGATGAACTAACTTCCCTATGGGAGTTCTTATTCCTCTGGAAAGAAAACAAGAATCTCCTTATGCTAGCAACCTCCCTTCATGCAGTTCATTGGAAGAGCAGAGACACTTTACTGCTGCAAACTGAATTTAGTGCCTTGAGATCTACACAATTCTAGTCAGTCTCATTAGTTGAAGCAAAATATTAGTCCTGAACAAGCATTTAGCTATCTAGGTACAGATATGGATCAACAGGTACACTCTGCTTGTTGTGCCAGACCTTGTCATTTCTGAAATTAGCAGCAGTCCTCTGCATAAATCACTTCGTCCCATGCCATGAAAGTAGTGATCTTGGAGTATATTATGGTGTGAATGCTACTCTGCACCAGGGGTCAAGTGGCAGCCCACTACAAAGCAGGCGTCGAAGGGATTTAGAATATGCAGTTCTAGCTGAGTGCTTCTTTGAGATGAGTGACAGGAAGTAAGCCTCAGTACTGGCGGTCAAATCAAAGCTTAGAAATTCTCAGAGTTCAAGGAACCCACCTCAGAGAGACTAAGTTTTTATGGGGGCACATATGAAGAATCTTCACTAGTAATTCAGCTGTGCAATGCAGTGAGTAAATAAAGAATAATGCCATACAGAAATGATGGGGCAAATTCATGTACTGCACTGTGGAGTATGCTAGCAGTGGTTAGGTGACTATAAAATGAAATTAAAAATAGATGTAAGAGAAGAAAAAATAAGTCCTTGAATGCAAAATGAAGGATTATTTGCAAGAACACTAAGAGGGAATTAAACTTGTCGGGCATAAAATCAGACCTAGGTTCAGGAGGGTTCAGGTAGCTGCAGATGGGAATCTTTGTGTTAACAGTAGGCACAAGGTCAGAGGAAAGCAATCTAGATGCTGGACAGGATGCTTTAGGTGTATTAATAATGTCAAATGTCTGCATCTGTATAATTTCCACCCATAGCAACAAATCAAATAGTGCCATTTTATCTCAGCATGAATTAGTTAATAATTAGTGATGCCACGTAGGAGTCCATGTTTTCCTAGCCAATGAAAAGTTCTGACTCATATCTGTGTTGCATCTCTGATACTTCCTTAGTCATATAACTTCTGTTTAGTCTAACCACATTTTATTGATTAATGCTAAGCTGCTACTTACAAGCGTTCCCTGTGCTGTATGAAAGGCTATGTCTGGGCCTACTGGAAGAGCTGGGAATATATAATGGGTCTGCTTTGGTCCCCAGGCACAGATGCGGTTAGGCCCACACTGCCCAGGGCATGGCCACCTGCAGCAAATTGTCTGCAATGCTGACTAAAAGTTGGGAGCAGCAGGTAGTGAAGGCATGGAAACGAAGCCAGTGGAATCTCATCAGGCTGCTGATGAAAATGGGCTGGGTCAGGTTATGAGAAAAAATCATATCAAACTGCTTTCTGCAGAGTGACTGATGGTTTCAGAGAGATTGTTAGACTTGCTGCTGCCAAAAGAAATAAATGGGATATTTGCAAAGCTATTTCTACAGATCAGTGTTGCTTTTCCAGGGCTTCCCACTAATAGCTTTCTTCCCAACACCTTAGTACATAGTCTTCAATGTCAGGACAAGAATTGCTGGGTCTTACCAGCAATAATCCTTTTGCTTCCTGTTTATTTGGCCTTTATGGCTGTGGTCTCCAAAACTGTGTCCTCCTGAGGTGGTGATCAGTCCTCAATCTTAAGAATATATATATAAAAGAGATTTTATAAATAAGAAAGTATGTATTTTTATTGAAAACGTTTTTGAAGTAAAAGAGAAAATATTGGGGATTTGTGCAAAGGTGTGGTAAATTTGAGACAGTGTGAGAGCCATGTATTATATCCAAACAATGTATAGGCAAGCAGTGCAAGATGACATAACCTCAGCAGGAACACCCTGAAAGGGATCCTTCTTAGTCAGTTCCAGTTGTTCACTTGCTTCAAGACACACTGGACAGCCTGCATTTCTCCAGTGCTAGAAAATGGCTCTAATTTTTTCCTGATCCAGGAAAGAGGTTATCTCCCTAGAGGTCCCAGTTTGAACATACTGGATACTGTCTGTATCAATTCCCTCGTAAGTTTCAAAAGGAGGAATTCCACCAGCAAATGAGTCTTCTTGAGGATGGAGAAGGGTAGAGGGTATGGTTCAGTACTGAGAAGAATACTTTGAAGAATATGGATGAAGGTTCTTTCTGATTGATGCTGTTCATTGCCTCCAACTCCTCAGACCTGGACAGGCTGGAGCGATGGGCTGAGGTCAATTGTATGAGGTTTAACAAAACCAAGTGCTGGGTCATGCACTTTGGTCACAACAACCCCCAGCAACGCTACGGGCTTGGGGAGGAGTGGCTGGAAAGCTGCCTGGTAGAAAAGGACCTGGGGGTGCTGGTGGACAGCTGGCTGAACATGAGCCAGCAGTGTACCCAGGTGGCCAAGAAGGCCAACGGCATCCTTGCCTGTATCAGAAATGGTGTGACCAGCAGGAGTAGGGAGGTGATTGTGCCCCTGTACTCGGCACTCGTGAGACCACACCTTGAGTAATGTGTCCAGTTTTGGTCACCACAGTACAAGAAGGACATTGAGGTGCTGGAGCGGGTACAGAGAAGGGCAACGAAGCTGAAAGGGCTGGAGAGCATGCCCTATGAAGAGCGGCTGAGGGAACTGGGGTTGTTTAGCCTAGAGGAGAGGAGACTGAGAGGAGACCTTATTGCCCTCTACAACTACCTAAAAGGAGGTTGTAGCAAGGCTGGTGTTGGTCTCTTCTCTCAGATTAGTAATGATAGGACGAGGGGAAATGGCCTCAAGTTGCGTCAGGGGAGGTTTAGATTAGATATTAGGAAGAAATTCTTCACTGAGAGGGTAGTTAGGCACTGGAACAGACTGCCCAGGGAGGTGGTGGAGTCACCATCCCTGGAGGTGTTTAAAGAATGAATAGATGCGGCGCTTGAGGATATGGTGTAGTGATTAGAGAGATGCTAGGACAAAGGTTGGACTTGATGACCCTGGAGGTCCTTTCCAACCATAATGATTCTGTGATTCTGTGACCTGATATCACACAGACAGATATCAACCATTCGGTGCCAAAATCCTAAATTCAACTTAATGACCTTAGCTTGCCATCAAGATTAGAGGGACAATAAATTGTAGACTCTTTTTGACTCTTCTGTATTCTCAGGCTCCTGGCTTGGTTTTGAGGCTGGAATAACTCCCTCATTAGAATTCATTTTGTCTTTCAGCCTATGCTGATGAGAAGCCTACGGTATGCTGCATCCTATCTGCTTTGCTCTCTTACCAGATTATACCAGAGTCCTAGAGTCTCTATTTGTGTTTGCTTTTGACTCTAAAATTGTTGTTCTCCAAAGCCCTGCACCTCCAAACAAGGAATGGAATTTCAAGTTACATAGCTGGTTCCTGAAGAATTCCACTCTCTTAAACATAGCAATTATTTATGTGATTTGAGGGACTGTGACACCCGAACTCTTCTTACCTACAATTGTTTCTGCTCTTTCTCCCAGCTGATGGTAAACTGAGGAAGAAGTAGTAAATATGAAAGCATGACAAATGTTCCCTTACCTACTGCAGATTTCAACCAACCTTGGGGAGGACCCTTCTGTGAGAGTAGAGACATGCTCTTGCATTAATGTTTCAGGGCCTTACTATGCAAGAATGGGCCTGCTACACTGGTGCGGGAAGTGGGAAACTTTTTGAAACATCATGATGGCTGATTACAGAATTAAACTGTGAAAGAACCCCATGTATTGAATCAATGTATGTCTTGATTCCATTTAAAGTTGCTTTGCTGTCAAAGACATGGACAGAACAGTGTTGGCTGAAGATTAAAGATGCTGGGAAAGGAAATGCCACTGTCCTTCAGGTTGGACAAGGCTTCACTCTAGTGAAAGTTGTCCCTGCCCATGGAAGGGGGGTGTTGGACTGCATGACCTTTAAAGGTCCCTCCCAGCCCATACAATTCTATTAAAAAGTACTTGCAGGCATTAAAAACAGTAGTGATTCATGGCAGGGGTACCTAACTGCAGTTGCTGGCCAGTCACAAACTCAACCAGGTTTAAGAAAAAACAGCTCAACTGTCTGCCAGTACAAAAGCATGCTAGTATTAAAGATGGTCATCCTCAGCAATGGCCAGCAGCCATTCTCACCTGATGGTTGCTTTGTTCCAAGGCAGTAGCACTGCTTCATATGCATGGGGAGTGACAGGGTTACCGGTTGCAGGACATAATGCTGCTCAGGTTGTCTTTCCTGTACTTTCCTGCACGTGCAATTCAGGGCCTTTGCCTTAGCCTTAGTATTGATACATGTGCCTCCATATACTGTGGGGTACAACAGTAAACCGTATTATTCCAAGAGTTTCTAGTGGCCATCTTTTGAATTGCACTTAGTCCCACAAAACCCACGAAGCCAGGGGATTTCATTCAAGGATCAGCTATGATCACAATGGGTTTGAGGACAGGATTCTCTTCTTTTCTGGCCTGCTTCTGATAGGGAATTCCTCCTAGCCAGAAGCACCTGGAGGTTCCATCAGTATGTCAGGAGTTGCAAGACAATAAGAAGAAAAGGTAGTGAGACAGTCTCTTCTGGGATCCCGTTCCTCAAATTTCAGTAGAGAACACAGAAAGCAGCAAGGCCCAAAAGTGCTTTTTAAGTTGGTTGTCAGCAGGTGAGAACATCAGAAGACTTGTAAACACAGATGGGAATGGAAAGGTCACCTCCAAATAAGCACAGAGGCAAGCATTCTGGATCCCACCATATTCCATATGGAGTGCAGCACAGCAGAGCAGGTAGCTGTATTCACATCCTCCAGAAACAGCAGCAGGTCTGACTTGATTCCAAAAATAGTTTGAGTCAATGTTGATTTGCCAGAGCCTACTCACAGCAGCTGTGCCCTCCATGTTACATGGCAGAGGGGACTTTCTGGAAATTTTTAAAATATGACGGCCATCCTGTCAGTGCATGAGTGAATGGTTTAAGATGATATTTTGCTGGTTACATTATACTATAATTATTGCAGACATAAGAATTTGGCAGTGAGGACAGAATCACTAGCTTTTTAAATAAGAAGTACTTTCTTTGTTAAGACTTGATTTTAAGGTTTGGGGTATTTCTGTATGTTTTTATTAAGATTTGTTTAAAACCACATGGCAGAAAAAAACCCCTTATTTTTAAAAGAGTTGGTATGTATAGTTTTTGTGAGCTTCTAGTCCCCCATCTCCAGTATATCAAAGGGAGAGAGTGAGGAGATGACAACTGATATTTTGTAAGGCTAAAAATATTGTGCCTTTTTACATAACACTGGGAATTTAAAAAGCACATTAACTGCTTGCAGATTATTTTTAAAAATGCAGTTTGAGCACCACCACTAGTATAGATTTAACTGACATTTAGGAGAAGTAGCTGCTGTATGTTTCACTGTTTGGAAATGAGACATTCAGTAGAGAATGAAGTAAATGTTTTTAAAAAGGCAAAAGAAGACTCAGACTGCATCAAAGATGTCTGCACCCTAATGTACTGTTCACATTTGTATAAACTGGTGGTGTGTTTCCTAGTGCAGACCACGTACTATTTTTGACTGTCCAAAGCCACCTCCTCAGACCTGCCCGCTTGGCACTACTCACCTGATGGTGAGGAACCTGTGCACTCTCAGTGTAACTGCCAGAGATTTAATCAAGCTCCCTCTCTCTTACATTCCCAGAATTTCCTTTCTTTTTTCCTCCTCATTTGTTAGCATCTGCCGAGCCCTTCCTGCCAGCGAGATAGTGGGAAAGCATCCCTTATCTGTGAACTCATTCATCTTCCCATTTCATATGCCACTGGAAAAGCCCTAGGCCATGGCAGAATAAACTGGAATTTCAGAGCATGGCCCAGCCTACATCCAGTCTTGTTCCACTGAGTAGGCATTTAGCTGGTTCAGACACAAGGTGAGGACATACGAAGATGCCAAATAGATTTATGAAAGATACTGCCAGAATGGTGTTGTTGAGTGGGTGAAGTTTGTGGCAGACGAAGCAGGCTAGGCTTGCTGATTCTTTGAAACTGAGCTGCAGCTCCAGAGAGCGACAGTTCTCCACTCTCAAATGGAAGGTGATGCATGATCAGATGCAGTAGTAGGTCACTGTGCTACAAAGGCATTCTGTGAAATGCTAACAGAACAAACCGCATCACCACCGTTCCAGATGGTAAATTCCTTTTCTGTGTCTTCTGTAAAGTCTAGAAATGGGAACTATATGAAAGATGAGATCTTACTTAATATATATAGAACAGAACACTTCTGCATGACTCTGGATAAAACTCAAACATGGATAAAGATGCTGAGACAATATTACACTTGTTAAAAATCTGCAAAACAGCACTGTTCTGAAAAACCATGAAGCTACAAATCCTCAAGAAAAACTAATGGAAGGCAAATATCAAGGTGAGAAAAGAATGGTGAACGTTTATGCATTGAAAAGCATTGAATGTTTATGTAAGTGTGTACCAATATGCCAAAACTATGTGTTATAAAGGTGATTGTATTTTAATAGAATACCGCCAAATAAGCAAGGTCACACAGCAGGGATCTTGCAGGAAAGCAGGTATGGAAGTGCTGTCTGTTGTCATATTACAGCTAGCCCACTGCTTGCCTGCTCTTTACGTGTTGGGAAGACATACTTATCCACTGTAGAAATTCTTAAAATTTGTTTCAGAAATACAGTTTTAAAAAAATTCAACCTGCATTAAAATGAGCGTGTTTTAAAGGTATTTGCCTAACATGAAAGTATTTCATTCCTCTGAGTAAGATTGTCCTTAATTTGGGACACTCAGTCAATGTTCAGATTCCTGTAGACGATGCTAGGATATCCAAAGTGTGCAGCACAGGCCAATCTGACAACTCACCATGTAGGGGAAGAGGAAAAACAATGTTTTGGTGCTCGCCATTACCTCTCTTCAGCAATATGGGACAAAATAGCCAGGAGGATTTTTTTGATAAATACACTACTGAGGGGATTGACTCATCATGGAACTAATATGCTCTCATAAAGTTTTTTATGACCTCTTGGTGCAGGCAGAATAAGATCACATTTGCTCAGATGTGAGCGTAGGTAAGCATGAACTTATATCACAACATGTAATGTAAACATCCTGTATCTATACCTTCACCTATTCTCCTTTCTAATCTTCAGCTGATTCACACAGTCTCAAATATTTTCCCAGCTTTAAAGGACCCAGGCTTCCACTTAGATAAGTTACACCACTTTCAGGATCTGAACTACATCAGCACTGCTTTTTTTCATTCTTTGAACCTCATAAAAAGCCTTTCTGTTTGTCTCCTGCACTGAAGGAGCCCTGAACAAGAAACTGTATGAGTCATTTTGCTATCTCATTTCCTTTTCAGTCCACATGAAAATCCTATCAGTAGCTAATACAGCTTGATGTAGAATTAAATCTTGTGGCATCTACTCCATTACTTCTATGGAGCAGTTACAGAGATCTCTGCCAGAAACAGCATTTACTGGGGAATCCATACTGCCATTGGCAGGAGGCCAGCAGAGAAGCATATTGGAGCAACAGTCCCCGGAGGATGATTCCTGCCTCTATAGATCTGATACAGATACTATTTTTGTAAACATCTCCTACTCATGAACTTCATAGGCTTCTGTATATTTTCCACAGCTGAAGACACATCTTGCAAGAAGCATGTACGAAGTTCCTCCATGTCTTTCTGTGATAGCAGTTGGTCACACCACAGAATTTTAAAAAGGATCAGAGAAGAAGGTGAAAAACCATTTTTCAGAGCCTTTTTGTGGGAGGATAGACATGGTTGCCAATGAGACCTCTCGGGATAGCAACTAACATTAGGATGAATGATAGAAAGAAGACTTTTTGAATTATTAGGGGGTTGCCAATGTTTACCTGAAGTTAGGTGGCAAGATTTATATTGGTAATTTTTTTCATTTTAATTGGTTTAAATGGCAGCTAAGGGAGATGACAGGGGCACATTTCCTACTGTGATACAATCTGCATTCCTGATCATTAATTGATGAAAAGAATAAATTCACTCAGCAGGTTTGACAGTGACAATAGCTCTGTATTTTATAAGCAGTGTTTCTTTGGAGGAAGCTGTTCCAATATTTATAATTTATAAGATCTTTATATAGAGCTATAGGGAACATCTGGAAAAAATAGGTTTAATAGATTCATCAGTGGCTTATAGAAAAGACAAACAAGCTGAACAGGCACCTATTAAAAAGCAAACAAGCAGGTAACAATTTACAGCATAAGGGCTATGATGGAGGTACCTCAGTGTGGATTTGGAGCAAATTGTTAAAAATTAGAGCTTGTTCTGAAACTGCTTTGTTCTGTGCTGTTACCATACCCTCTCCTGGGAACGAGATCGTATCTTTAGCTATGTTGGAAGTGCGTTTTCCTCCACCACGCACCCCTGCTCAGACCTAGAGTGACCACTCTGATTGTGTGCAGGAGGTGCAGGAAAGAGACTGCTGAAGGCATGGATCTTTGTTTGTTCCCAACTAACCTTGGCAGTCAACCCCAAAACCAGATAGTACCCACCCAGGAGCATACACTTAATGATTACGGCACCTAATCAACTTCTCTCTTGCATTCATGGCAAAGATGCAGGAATGGGAAATAAAAAGGTCAAGGGAACTTTATGTTGCCCTTCCACCAGCAGCATCTTTGACCTAGTTTGGGCAGCCCTGAAGCTCTGTTCTGCAAACAGAATTTCCTAACAGCAGTGACCTACAGCCCATGACATCCCAAACACAACCACGTTCTTCCTTCTCTCTTGCCCAGCATGCCTCTCACCACAGGGTCTACGGAGAGGGTGGTCTACAGCTCTACAATAACAGAGGGACACATAACTTCACCCATCATACAGACTTAGGAGGTTGCAAGTGGCTGTTCCCTACCACTCCTTCCTTCTGCGATACCCAGCTACGTGAAGAATCTATCCATGTTTCTCTCTCTAGCTACTTAAATGTCTCCATCTCCTAACCCTGTATGAAATCTTACATTTACAAAGACCTTTCAGATCAGCATTTAAATCAGCGCTTACAACACATACTTTATACACAATTTCCTACGTGAGATTATGGCTTCATTGTTTAAGAAAATACCCACAATGCTTAGAGAAACTATTCAAAGCTGGTCAGAAAGTGTATTTCAAAGCAAACAAAACCATTTTTCTTTTGTCATTTACCTCCTGTTCCTTGCAGCAGCAGTGAGAATCCTGTTGCTCAGGAAGAGCAGGGACAGAAACTGTGGGGGACAGTGAAATTTATGCTCTGTTTTCATCCCTTGTTCAAAGATTCAGTCTGGTCACTTCCCTCCTACAGGATAATTCTTATGAAATCATATTCTTAGGAAATAACGTATTTCTTCAGAATGTAAAACAGATACCGTTTTCTTATGCTACTGTATGAAACATATTTTAACCAAATTTAGGAAGTAAAAGTTAGGCACTGGCTTATTAAAAATTAGAAACTGTTCACTGATTATGAGGTTCCTATTACATGGAACCTACTGCGTGGAAGAGCCAAGCAACTGTGTCATAGGTGATAGCTGATAGTCTAATGAAGTCTTCCCCACTTCTAATGTGACTGAAATTTACTTTAATTATAGAGATTTATGTATACAAGGTCCGTAATGAATAAATGCATGAGTAAGAACCAAAAGATGGTGAAGAACCTTTGATTAAATTGACTATGTTAAAAATGGCAGACAAAGTATGGCCATAGGTGCCATGACAAGTAGTGCTTCCAGTAGCTAAGCGATATTGATTTCAAATTAAAAAAGGAGAGAGCTTGTGCCATCAGTACATGCGAGGCAGCCGTGAGACAGCCATGAGACACGGCCAGTAGTTCCATGGAGTGAATGGACACCTGGGTATAATTCTCCTCCTTTCCAGTTCTCTTTCTCTGCTGTGCATGCCTGACATGTGCCTTGCAGCGGCACAGGTGCTTGCCAGGTCCCTATGTAAACTACCACCTCATCAAAGCAGCAGAAGACAAACCCCTCAAGAACTAGAAAGCTGCTTTTCAGGCAGGGTAAGTGCTGGGACTTGTTCGCCTTTCTGTGGAATCCCACCCCGAAGCAGAAGTCAGAGCAGACTGATGTAGATGATATGTAGCTTAATGAAAGGAAAGCCAAATGTGCACTTGCTAGGACCTGGAGTATGACTTCAAGTTTGAGACAACTGGATAGACAAGCTAAAGCATCACACAGGTGGAATAGAGTCATGTGACTTACCTGAAATCTTCACTGAAAAGGAAACCACTGCAGAGATCACTCACAGCGCAGAAAGGAGGTTCACGGAGGGAGATGTAGAGTGGGTGGGTGAGGGGGAAAAGGGCATTAAAATGAAACTGTTAATCTCTCTGAATAGAGGAAAAGAAATTGCCCACAGCTGTATCAGTAATACATCTTCTCAGGCCAGGATGAGATGCAAATGCTCTTTGGTGGGGTGTGTAGTGAAACTCCCGAGGACAGCTGTCCTGATCAATCCATCTACAGGAGACTGCGGATGACAACAGTTGGTGGGCAGCCACTACCTTACAAAACATTTATCTGACAGATCTTGGGTCTTAATATATCACTCTTCCCATTCACTTTTGTTTTCCCATGCATTTAACCCTGGAAGTCAATATAGATCTGCTTTTCAGAGATGCTGAAACACCTGTGGTTAACATGAAGTTCCATCAGATCTACGGTTTCCCAGCATATTTACAACTTTGGTTTCAAGAGCGCAGATAGATCAGGGGAAAAATCTCTTTAGTGAGTCATTCGAAAAGACTAGATGAAAACTGATAGGTTTAGAAATACATGGGGGAGTTGGAAGGAGGAGTGAAATAGGGAAAGCTGTGGAAAACCATTGTCGTCAGTGGAGATCTAAGATGCAGTACCCAACGATAAGCATTATAGCCCCAAAGCCAACTCTCGCTGGCCTCAGGCACCCAGACAGGAGGAGCCTATGATCTCTTACACTTCATCAGTGCCATGTTCACCATACTTAGTAAATCTTTAATAACACGAAGGAAAAGATACAACAGGCACATATATTCAGACGTTGCTATCTTTTTTCCTACCCATGTCCTTCCTACATAAATTTTAGTTTGTAAACTAACTTTGTGCAAGTAGACTTCCTGCTTATTGTTTCAGAGGGCCAGGCAAAAGATGTTCTAGGTGAAGTCTTTTTTCTTTTCTTTTTTTTTTTTTAGGGTGACTGTAAGCTGTGAATGGGAAGATGAACGTACCTGTTGCCCATTACTGCTGTTAAATCAGGGCCGTTCAGCTGTCTGGAGTGACTTCTCAGCAACGCAGACAAAACCTGAATTTTCCAGGCCCAAGGATGAGAACAAAATGGCTCATTTGGGATCAGCAAAATTCAACTTGCTGTTACTAGAGATGGGTGACAGGGAGCTGGTGAGACCAGTAAGGCTTTTGGGGCGAGGGAAGCACGAAGGGACAGGTAAAAATGATGAGCATGAAGGTGGAACGAGCGGACCGGGGAGCGCCCTCGGTGCTGGGGAAGCGGGCCGGGGGGACGCTGCCTGTTGCTGCTGCGCTCAGGTGAGGAAGAATTGGGGCTGTGAAGGGCGCAGAGCTAACGGCATCTTCTCCATCTGCAGAGATCACTGCCCTGACAGCGGGGAGGACGTGCGACGGGCCCCGGCGACCTTCCACGGGGGTGAGCGGGCTTCTTGCAACGTTTCGCCGGTCGGCGGGGAGGGGAGGGGAGGAGCAGCGCCGCACATGTGCGTCCCGAGCCCTGCGGCAAGACCCCGCTCCCCGGCGCTCCGGCAGGGCCAGATCAGACGAGGGACCGCCGTCTTCTCGCCGCATCCCGCTGCCGGAGCCCGCTACCGGGGCCGCTC
>VZZY01022795.1:76502-139211 GCA_013400335.1 Eurystomus gularis
GGCCGCTGGCCTAGGTGCTGGCAGCGAGGGCCGGGGGAGCGGGGCTGCGGGGCATGCCCGCAGCTGGGGGCGGGGGGACACGTCTCCCCGTGTCACCCGTGGAGGAAGGTCGCGGAACATGTGGGTCAGTGCGGTGCCTGGGAGAAGGCGGTGGGTGCGGGGCGTGCCTCCCGGAGCGGGATCTGGCGGCCGGCGGCTGCCTTCCTCGCTCGGTAGCGGTTTATTGTGATCCGAGAATACATAACGTTGCGTGATCGGCACGTCGTCTTCTCTCCGTCCTCCTAAGTAGGCTTCAGCGAAGAACAGCAAACCAGAGTGAATCCCTTCCCTCTCGCAGAGCCATTGCGAGGGGACACAGTGGGAGGAATCGCATCTTTCCACTGGGCCACGCACGTTTTACAGCAGAGGATCCCAAGCCTTTAGGCGAGGTGACCTAGCTCTCCCCTCCTACACACATGCAGATACCAAGAGATCCCTTGATTCCTAAGCACAGGTCTCTACAGGTAAAAACAACATCTTGTGGCACACTTTCCTCCCTGCAAGAAAATTTCTTTCAGTGCAAATCACATGTACAGACATCAGTTACCTGGGGATGTGTCATTCAAGCCACTGAAATAATCTCTAAGAGAAAAACACAGCTCATTTCACAGTACGTGTCTCTCAAGCCTTTCCACAAAGCACACAGGCACTGTGACATCCGTGGGTAAAGGAAACCTCTGAGGGCAAGGGAGTTGAACCTTTGCAGAATAAATCCGAGGGACTGTGTCAAAGCCTGGTACTGTGACACATCTTGGCTCAATGGGAAAGCCCGTTGTGAGCACTTCCAGTGAACCAACTACTTCTGCAGCAGCCAACTTTAAACTACAGACGCCAGTGTCTACTTTGGAATTTAACTCCCACCTCTAGCCTATGTCTCTTAATGATCTCAAACATCCTCTTGCCTTACAGAAATCTCTTATGTCTTCTTTAATGTCCACATGGCAAAGATCACTGCAATATTTCCCGTAAGATTCTTCAAGCTTACCTGGATCTGTGTCTCTATAACATATCCGGACACGTATTACCTCTCTCTTCCTGCCTTTTCCATATCCTCCACACATACACACTGCCAAGGGCATTATTAGTCGGCTAGCTTTCAAATTATCTATACTCCTTTTATCAATGTATGTCTGAACTAGCAGTCACCACAACACTGTTCAAATAAAGAACAAATATGCATCTAGTAACATCCATTCTCCACTCCAAAATGTGGTTTAAGCTGTCATTCTTAACCACACAGGTATTTCTTCCTATGCATGGCAGCATTTTTATGATCTGTGACCTGGGATCGGTGCTACAAAAAGCCTTGTATAACTGGTCTATTGCAAGTGTCATTCTCATATATATTTATATGTACTTATAAATGCCATATAGTTATGTGGGCATAGATGAAAATATAAAAGACCATCTATGCATTAAAATGACGATGGGATAACGATAATTGAAAATTCAGTTTGTCTGCAAATCTCACCACTCCTTAAACATAGACCTTAATGGTACAGATATTGGGCTTTCCGTACTATAGTGACTTTTGGTTTGTGCAATATGTGATGATTCTAGATGGTGAGAGCACGGTGGACATCAGGGACCTATTTATATGGTCAACTGAGGAATTCTCCTTGACCTCGTGTTATGGAAGTGTGTGTTAAGGGGGATTGCACAACCGTGATTCTAATCTCTATTGGAGACAGATATAAATGCACTAATAGTGCCTGATGCCTGTTTCATGTGAAACTTTTACACTGTTTTGCGTCAGTAAGGGCTCCATCTGTTTCGAGGCCTAGAGGTTGGACTGGGTGAAGGCGGGATCCTTGAGTTTTGCTTGGAGTCCTCCACCTAGGGAGGTTTGTTCAGAACAGTTCTTATTTGGCCTAGGTTTTCAGGTTCAGTCTTCCTGGAGTTGTTGAGAGGATTCTTCAGACCTGTTTTGGGAAACCAGTGCTTTTAAGTGCTATGCCAGAGCTCTAGGATGTGGTTGGAAACTAGCACCCTAGCATGAATAGACCTTTGTGTTCTTGCTGTGTAGTGTATCTGTTTAGATTTTTGCAAAATTAGTTAAATATATGGGCTCTATATTGCGTTTCCAAGACCAGGTAAGTTTTAGAGATAGAAGAGGGGTGGTACTCTTGTGTTGTTTTTAACTTGGAATTTGCATGTAGCAGATTTTGAACTCAGAATTTGGGAGGTTTTAATTAGTGATAGAAAGCTTGTAATCAGTCACATTTAGTTTATTCACCGTGCAAGGGACAGTGGAGGATTGTGCCCTGAGCTTGCTCCAGGCCTTTTTCCATTCCAGTTTTGAGAAAACCACATGATTTCTCCATCTCCCGCAGGGACGTTTTACTATGATCTAGTTAGATGTCATAGTTTGCACATGTTTAGTGATGTTCAACTTTACATTTTCTTTCCTAAAGGTGAGTTTTCTCCCTAGGGAAAAGTAATTGAGAGGGTCATAACAGAGCAGCTCCATATATGTAAAATTGAGATGGAGTCATATGATATCTCTCAGTCTTACAGAGGACACCAGAAATCACAGTGTCAATGATCAGATTAGGATTTCCTAGGATATGAAAAAATGTGATAAGTGATCTTAACAGGCTAAACTTATACCAGATCACCTTCTCCACAAAGGTACCCTCTCACACCTTGGTGTTATATATATGTGCTTTGTGTTATGTGGCATGACAGCAATTACACAATGAGTATTGCAGCTGGCTTCTGCCTCTGATAATAGTTGCTAGTCAGGTCTGTATATTGGTGATAATTACCCCATCATTGTTTTCGGAGAGCTGCCTAGTGACTCTCGTAGCTGGGACCCAGTTTCAGTGAATGTAAAGGAGGTTTTCACTAAGGTTGCTGGACAGTTTAGGCTGCAAAATCCAGCTGGGAACTTGTAGATATTTGAGTGCTGACTAAATGCAAATATCAGTTGTATTACTGTCAGTAACTGAATTAGCCAAATTTAAGATTTCAGGTCTGGATAGATGTCTGAAGGGATTGGAAGTGTACCTTTGACCACAGCTTAGACATCTCCTGATATTGGCTATCTGACTAGTGTGACAAGATCTTTCTTAATTCCTCGAATTGATTTAAATGAGTAGAAAGTTCAAGCCTATTAAGCTCAAGATTGCTCTCTGTTTTCTCCAGTGATGTCTCTGATTTCTCTCATGTCTTTGCACAGAAGCCTGCAGCAAACATGTTTTGTGAAGTGACATAAAATGGTGGAAAAATATTCCAAGAAATTAAAAACTAATAGTACTTTTGAAGTGTGAGGGAAGGGAACCTTAGAGACGCTCACACTGGATATCAGGAAAAACCTGTTGACCGTGAGGAGTGTCAAGTATTGGAAAGGGTTTCCCAGAGAGGTTGTGCAGTGTCCATTCTTTGAGGTTTTCAAGACCAGACTGGATAAAGCCCTGAGTAACCTGGTCTGACCTCATGGCTGACTCTCCTTTGAGCAGGAGTTTGGGCTTCCAGAGGTGCCTTCCAGCCTGAATTATTCTGTGATCCTATGCTTAAGATCTAAAGCCTGGAGTGGTTGCCTTTCTGAGTCAGATTAGACCCGTTGCTTTAGTTCTGCCAGAGGACTCCAGGTCTTCTACATATTGTTAGTATACTCCTACGCTTTCCTCCCATCACCACTTTCCTTTAACTATCGAGAGTACCATGTGCCACAAACTCCCTCACCATAATAACCCCAAATGTCATCTGAAGTCCTCCCTGTGTTTTTTCAGTCTGGCAATTTTGCAAGAAAACAGCTGAAGTGATAGCTGGTTTAGACTCATGCACAGTCACTGGCCATGCAGAATGGAAAAGGCAGTGCTCTTCCTTTATCAGTGTCTGGGTCAAATCTGACCTGCCAAAGCCAACTACCTGGCTTGCTGGACTCCTCTCTACAAGGAATGGCCAGTGTACTGTCAGAGGGAGGAGTACATACTTTCTATGTTGCTTTCTCACTGGATGTGCTATACTAAGTGTAAATACTCGTAGCATCCACAGTAGGAGAAATGGAGCCAAAGACCACCCACTTCTAATCCAGCCACTTTAGATTCGGCAGAGTGGGAGCAGGATAGCAGACTGACAGGAGAGGGGGTAAGTGGCTGGAGCAATCAGTGAACATCCCCTTCCTTTTTCTCCTTATTCATCCCCTTACAGATCTGAAGGTGTGTGGAATGAGGTCTGCTATGGAAAGTATAGTCTATGCACTTGGGGTGTGAAAAAGTGAGGCATCCAGCCTGCATACATACATCATATCAAGACGCCCAGCGTCCAGTTACTTCTTCCTTCACCTTCACTATGTAAGTGAGTCAGTGAAAAGAAGTGATGAGAGGGAGAAGCCTAGGAGAGGAAATGGTAGTGCAGAAGGAACCTGAGTATTAGGGATGTATTAATTTACTGGCATGTACACAGGTGGAAGGGGAAGGAGCACAAGAGTGTATGTAGAAGCCTCCGCTTTATAGGCAGTGTGGGCAAAAGTGTGGGATCACATGAAGAAAGGCATCTGGGTGTCATGTTCCTTTCTTACTCTTACCTGAGGGGGGGACAAGCAGAAGAGAGGCACAAAGGTACACCTTTCCTTCTAGATCTGGCTGCTTTCTGCTTGGTCACATGTCATTACTCCTATTTCTTCCCAGTCTGGCCTTTCTTCTTTCGGACAGTTCTCGATCAGAGCACTTTAAAAACTCAGCTAACGAGCTCTGGGATAAGAACTTATTTATACCAGTAAGGATCTGAACATAGGTTGTCTCCTGGACCTAGCAGCCATTTGTTATGAGGTGTGTACAAACTGAGACCCTTCCCTCTCTCGTCAGGGTTATGAAATAGGCTCGTGGTTTCAAAGTTGTTGTGAGGAGGGGGCTAACAAATAGCATGAGTGCATAAGCCTGGCTTTATAAGGAAACCATGTGCAAGGTAAGTGGTCATTAGTATAAGAAAACAGGTTTTGATTTTTTTTTTTCTGGACAACACAACAGATACCATTTGGGAGCTCTTATGGGCGGTAGTATGAGAGAATTATGAGAGAAATGGAAATAATTAGTATTATTTCATTGGCATTATAGAGCTGGGAGTCTGACTTCTATATATTGATGTATATTGAAGCAGAAAAAGTGAACTAATCAATAAATATTTTAGGCCTGTTTTCTTGGGGGAAAGTAGGAGGAAAATACTTTTCAGCTCATTTAATAATTATATGCTCTCTAGCAGCAAACAACCATGACTTTAGACTGATACATACAACAGCCAGTTCAAGATAACTTGCATTCAAGAATTTTTGAGCAGCTGGACAAAAAGTCAAAACTTTATTTTTCAGTAAGTCTTGAAATAGCGAGGAAGATCTGGAAGTGAGAAGCTGGGATTTTGTCAAAACTGTGAGATGATCTAGCTACTTAATTTTGTCAATCTGATAAAATTTTCAATGAAATCTTAGAAGGAAAATGTACCAGTTAGAATGGGTTTGTGAAAAACAGATCCTGTCAAGCTAACTTAATTTCATTACTTTTATGAAACTCCCTACAGCCAGGTACTTATGTGATAGAAGTACCTTTACCTACAATCATGGTAATGGATCTAAAATAGTAGATTGGTTAAAGATAAAAATATTAATGTTAGCAACCAACTTAGTACCACAGAATTCTTTGCAATAATATATGAAAACAGTACATTTTAGGTGCATCAAAATTATATAGATAGCAAAATAGTGACAAATAAAGAATAATTGTTGAAAAGTTTGTGTTTCTTATGTGGTCCCACATTTCTCAATAGAGCTGTCAGTACTGTGTGATTTTAACATACTGCTCAAACTCCAGAGGGAAATCTAAAATAGTGATAAACTTGGTAGAATCTACAAAGGCCGGAAGAACTGCTAAAAATGAAAATATGAATGAAAAGGATAGACCTTTGATATGGACCAATCTGATTCATTTTGAGTGATGAATCTTGATAGACAGTGTGTGTTTCAATCAAGTAAAATATGACTTCACATATCTAATGACAGAGTGTGAACAGGACCAGATCTCTATGTTAGAAGGCAGTCACACTGAAAAAGCTTATAGATACCTGAACAGATCATAAGTAGATCAACAGCTACTATTGTGATGCTGCTGTCAAAGAAGCTAATGTGGTTCTTTGATCTATTAAGAGCTGAATATTGAAAGGAGAGAGAAGGTTATTATTTTCTCTGCATTTGGCACTTGAGAACAGTATTTTTCATTTAGTTTGTCTAATTCTATTATTATCACTTTGAGAAGTATTGCAAAACGGAACTACTGGATAAAGTCCAACGGAGGGCTACAAGGATGATTAAGGGACTGGAACATCTCCCTTATGAGGAAAGGCTGAGAGCCTTGGGGCTGTTTAGCCAAGAGAAGGCTGCGAGGGGATCTGGTCAATGTTTTAAATATCTGAAGGGTGGGTGTCAAGAAGATGGGGCCAGTCTCTTTTCAGTGGTGCCCAGTGATAGGATGAGGGGCAATGGGCACAAACTGAAACACAGGAAGTTCCACCTCAACATGAGGAGAAACTTCTTTACCATGAGGATGACAGAGTGTTGGAGCGGGCTGCCCAGGGAGGTTGTGGAATCTCCTTCTCTGGAGACTTTCAAAACCTGTCTGGACACGTTCCTGTGTGGCCTGCCCTAGGTGACCCTGTTTTGGACTAGATGGTCTCCAGAGGTCCCTTCCAACCCCTACCATACTGTGAGTCTGTGAGAATAAACATGGAACTATGGATAAAACTTTCAGAAGTGACTTGATGACAGTCTCTAAGTGTTTGAGTGAAGAAAAACCCTTCAAAACTATCTGACTCTTTAACCTAGCAGAAGACAGTTAAGATGCAATGGAAGGATGGCAGATACGTTCACATTGGAAATGAGGCAAAAAATCAAATAGTAAAAATACTTAACTGTTGAAATAATTTACTAAGAGTTGTACTGAGTTCTCTATCACCTGAAGACATAAAAATCAAGATTTAAAAAACCACAATGCTCTAGCTCAACAGCAACAGAAAGTATAATTAACAAAGGGAATATCCTTAGCCTCTCTTATTTTAAGAAGATCAGATTAGATGATCAGGGTGTTTCTCTGTGAGTTTAAACTGCAAGTTCTCAAGTCCAGGAGTATACTAGACTTTTAAAGGAAATGTAGTTTCTATGTCCTGGGAAGATGTGGTACCCACAGATGCTGATCAGACATGGCTTATGGGGTAAGTTTCAGTGCAAAATTTCTTAACTAAATTTGAGAAAATAGTTTGGTGATCCAAGTGGCTAGCATGTGGATTGATGTTCCACATGGGAAAAAGAGTTTTAAGGATTATAATACTGACCAATTACAATCACTGGCCAGATGGTGACAGGAAGCTGTGACAGTCAGAGGAAGATCAAAGATGCTGTGAAGGCAGGAAACTCAGTAGTAACAGGGACAGCCTACTTGTAGGTTGGTAAATTACATGTTTACTTCAGGAGCCATTCAAAGAGCCTGTAAAAGACAAGTAACTTGCCTTGTGCAGCGATTAGGGGGACTTAGTGCATGATGTTACTACAAAAGAGGCTTCAGGTGACTGAAAATGATTAAGACCATAGCAGAACGCCACAACCACCACCCCTGACACCAACCTCAAAAAAAACAAGAGCAATTTTGTTTGTTGTGGAATTTTGTGCTGTGGAATTTTTCCTTGTGGGGATGCATCAGAAGATTAGCTTAAAATCAAAGCCTCAATAAATGAGGTTGTAGAGCAGGTAGACAAAAGAGTTACAAGTCATCAGATGGTATTCATGCAAGACTTCTGAAGAAGTTTGAGGCTGAAAGAGCTGAACCAGTGATTATGATTTGTAATGCCTTCCAGTTACTTTGGTACTAGAAGATTGGAAGGTAGCTAATGTGATGCCAGTCTTAAAATGATTTTGAGATCTGGGAAACTATAGGCTAGTAAACAAGATGTGCCTAGCAGGCAAGCTAATAAACATTACTCTAAAGAACAGAATTAGTGCATGCATGGACAAATAAAATATACTGAGGAAGTATTAATACTACTGTTGTTGAGGGCTATCACACCTTGTAAGTCTTAGAAGGGGTCAACAAGCATAGTAACAAAGGAGATCCAATAGCTATAATCTACTTGGATTTGCAAAGCACATTTGTAAAGGTCACTCACCCCAGGCTGTTAAAGACATGAATCTGCTTTGGAATCAAAGGGAAGTTCCTGAAAGTATGAAGTAGCTAGGTAAAGACAGGAAACAAGGATTAGCGTGAAATTGCCAGTTTTCACAGGGATATTTTTTCAAATTTATGCCTATCCATGAATGATATGAAAAAGAGAGGTAAGTAATGAGGTAACAAAGTATGATGATAGTAATCATTTAGGGGAGCAAAGAGTATGCAGAGATTTGGAAAAGGGTTTCAGAGTGTTGAATGACTAGGTGTTAAAATGATGGGGGAAATTTGATGTAGATAAATGTAAAATGATGCATACAGGCAAAGCAATTCTAGCCTTACTTTTGCAACGATGTAGGTTCTGAGTTTACTGTTTCCATGTAAGAATGAGATCTTGGGGTTATAATGAGTAGCCTAATTCTCAGTACCAGTAAAAATGCCAATCAGATGTTACAAATTAGGAAGAGAATAGAGAATAAAATGAGAAACAGCACTATACTATGCATAAATCCATACTACACCCTTATTTTGAATATTATGTCCCTGATTGTTCCCATTTCAGAAAGGACATTATCAAATTGGAAAAGATTCAGAAAAGGGCAGCAAAGACAATCTAGGGTATGGAGTGGCTTACATATGAGGAGCCATTTAAATAGATAGGAATTTCTCAAGTATGGAAAAAAGATGACTAGGGAATGTTATGACAGATATCTATAAAATAATGAATTTTCTCTGTGATATGAGCAGCATGAAGAAGATGAAGAGGGAAGAATATTTCATTAACTATTTCAAATTGGAATCTAGACATCAATTGAAACCAGCAAGTGGCAAGTTTCAAACAAAAGCCAGCACTTCTTCATATAACACAGAGTTAAATTCTGGAACTCCTTGACATAGGATGCTATGGGTACTGAAAGTTTTCTTTGGTTTTGAATGTGAACAGATGAATAGAAGAAAACTCTTTTGAAGATGACTAAATACAGAGGCGCTATCTCTGTCTCAGGAACTACTTGAGGTGTAAATTGCAGCAGGCTAAGACAAGGATTCTGAGAAAATATCACTACTGTTTCCCCTGTTCTTATACTCTTTCTTACACGTCCACTCAGACTTTAGGGACAAGCTGATAGCCATTCTAAACAAATGCTAAGCACCTACTTTGCTGCTGCCCCCCAAAAGGAGAAGAATGTGAAGAAACACTAGGGAGAAAAAAAGACAGTTACTGCTATGGGGTTGGGGAATGGAGGAGCAGAAAAAAAAATAGGAAAAGAGAACAGAGTAAAGACTTAACAGACTAAACCTAGGAAAATGGGGAACCAGAGAGAACATTGAGTAGAGCACGCCTATATTTCCATGATATCCAGGGACTGGTAGATACTGCCTAGTGATGCCCTGCCCAGAACCAGGGAATAGAAATAGCACTGCTAGTTGCTGGGATCTTGGGTTTTCCTCCTCCTGGAGCCGGAGATAGCCAGCTTAATGAGAAGTGGGGAGGCTGATAAAGAGGGTCCAGAATTCAGTAGGTCTTAGGATGGGAACTGTACAAGTAAAGATATGAGAAGTGCAGCCAGAATCTCAGTAACGAGTTCTGGAGGAGTCAGAATACTGGCATGCTTGATGTACAGAGATGCCAGTCTCTCCCTCATTCCATGAGATACCTGAGTCAGGGGGTCCTGTGAATAAACTTGTGCCGTATGCTTGATGGAGGATCTTTCCAGCTGATGTTACCAGTGGTCCATGGAATTAGCTCAGAGTAGAAACTGGCTACCAGTGTTCCTCATCCTCTCATAACAATGAATGGTCCCCCAACCATGTATTATGATTGGGAGGAAGTTGAACAATCGATAGATGAATATGTGGAGGTGTTCTCAAGGGAGGTCATCTGGTTGTTCAAAGCTTACCGAAGTGGTGTATGAGTTGGACTGGGAGTCACAGGTCAAGGCCTTAGAGCTATCTTAATGAAACTAGGTGTTGGAGGGAACTGTCCCTCCTGTGGGGCTTGCCTAAGGTAGGAGGTGATGGTGTAATCTGGGTGTTTTACACTGTACACCAGGTAAGCTGTGTGGGGTTGACCCATACTTACTGACTGTAGACCCAGTGGTCCTCAGTTTTAGTGATGCTGCAGGGATGATCCTACCATGCAGTTACGAGGTTTCTGCTGGCACTTGGAGGTGAGTTTTGTTCAGCTGTAGCTCAACAGGGATGTTTCCCCTGGCTGATGATCACGAGGAACTTGATTGCTCCAAAGACCTTCCACATTTTGAGGGGTGTCTTATAAAACACCAGTAGTTCAAGAAGGTCTTGCAGGTGGCCTCTTGGGTCACTGGTGTAGAATGACAGAAATCTCAGAGATGGTGGGGGAAGGCTGGACTGTCTGAACCATAAAAGACCATCCAGAAGTCCAATACTTTCTCTTGGAGGCTGGTCAGAGTTGCAGGAATGGGGCATGGGATGTTGACACAGTATTGAAGCATGGTCAGCAGTCACTGGTTGATGATGACCACAACCCTCCTTGAAGGAAAAGTTGCTACATTTCTGGTACATTTCTGATACATTTCTGATCACCTCTGCAGCTATTTGAACACCTTTACCTCCCTCTTATTCTAGCTAGTAGCCAGAAAGTGGCCAATAGCACTGAGGTAGGCTCTCAGAGCAGAACACATGAGCTTTACTGTTGTGGAGTGCATCTGGGAGGTTGCTAGCTGCAACCTGCTTAGCATCTGTTTCCAAACATGTGGTGAGACCTCTTGACCCAGTTGACTTGGGCAGAGAAAGATGCTATTTATGTGACTTTGGTGGCCCATGTGTGCCAGGTCTTCTGGGTACCAGAGCATGAGGAGGCATATCAGTGGGATTTAACCCAGAACTACACACAGCTTTAGTTCGGTGAGTAGCAGGCCTGTCATGCTCTAACAGACAATACAGAGGAAGGATTGTTTGGTGTTGGAGCGGCAATGACTGGAATAGGGCAGCACTGACTCACTCCCCTTCTGAAGTCAAGAGGACCCTGTTGAGCTTGAACAAGCCCTTTGCAGTTGTACACAGCAACATGTACACCATGAAGCAAGAGCTGAAAGTGAATGCTTTCAGGGTTCCCATAAAATAGCCATTACCTATTCTGTTAAACACTCTCCTGGTTGGGGGACCAAGAGGAGGAGAGCTAATGACAGACTGTCTCTTTGTGGTCTTAGATCATACACAGTTTCACGCTCTGGGCTGGAATCATGTGGCTCTGGTGTGCGTGGACCACATACACCAGCACAGATTTTAGCTACATTATAGCTTTTGCTGTAAGCTGTCCTGAGGAGAAATACTGTGCAGCAGTCCCTCCCTTTGCAGAGGTTCCAATTTTTTTGGCAGAAGAACTCTCCTGCCTCTCTCTCATGAGATGAAAAGCTCTTCATGCCTGGAGGCTCAGCCTAGCAGCCTTGAAGGGCCTGGACTTTTGTTACTGGGTGTGTGGTGGGCAGCTTTTGAGATCTCAGCCACAGTAGGAAGGCATTCCAGTGACTCCTGGTCAGCCATTGGGTACTTTTGCTTAGAACATGGCCAATACAGAAATCAATGTTATGCAAACATCAGTGGGCTTGCACATGAAGTCCTTCCTCCTTCTTGCAACAATGCAAGCAATGTTTTTTTTGTCACCTCACTTCTGGAAGAAGCAAGTGCCATGACCCATCTCCCAAAGGAGCTGGGTCTGCAACCAGGAAATGGTGTTCTGGACCAGAAGTTCATCCAGGACACAGAGCTTGCCCTGCTGCATGTAGCACCCACTGAATTAGGTGCGGGTGCCCTCAGGGGCAGCAGGGGAAATCACAGGGTGTGAGATGGTGAGCTGTAGCCTCATCCAAAGAAGTCCAGGGGTGGGCAATCAGGGGCAGGGCTGGGCACCTGGTGCCAGCAGCTCTGCCTGGTGAGCTCAGCCCCTGTAGTCTCAGTGCCAGCAGGGCTTTGTTATTTTCCCCAGTTGCTTAGGTAGTTGTGGTGCTCTCTCTGGTGAGGACACCTGAAGCCCTGCTGGTAGCTTTCTAGGATTGGGAAGAGTTTCTTCCTCATCTGAAGGGAGCCAAGGCATTCTTGGCAGCTGCTTTACGACACTAGTGTAGAGAAGAATGGATTGGTAAAGGAATAGTCTGCCAGCTGGGGCCCATATCATCAAAGAGAGTGGCCTGTTCTCTGACTGGCCAAGGATCTCTAATTCAGTGCTGACTGGAGCGAACAAAAGCACAAAGATAGGTGAACCATTCTGAGATCCTATAGCTTGGGCATTCACAGAGGGATGACAGCAATGGCCTCATTTTCCCCTACTACGTGTGGCCAACCCTGCCCTCTTGGCTGTCTTTGAGGGCCTAGCCATGGCTTGAGGTGGCCTGCTCTGGTGATGTGGAGAAGGTCTGTCTTCTCTCAAGGGATGGGAGATGTTGGGTCCACAGGTGTGCTCTCCATATCTGTCCACAAGATGAGGCCTGTCAGTGGAGAGGGTTTGGATCTCCAGGCAAAAATGCGCAGAGGGATAAGGCATGAGAGGTAACAGTTTTTCCCTGTGAGCAGCTCTCTTCCTCCTTATGTGGGGTTCCCCCAAGTGGGGCAGGTATCTGCTTATATGGCGACCACCTCCATTCTTCACAGTTTGAAGGGCTAATGACCCTTTCCTGGGCCACAAAGCAGTCAGTTCAGCAGTGTCCCAGGCTCAGTAAGGGAAGCCCTGCATATCCCTTGAGGAGCTGTGGATGTACAAGAAGGTTCCTGACGTTGAATGATAAAGGACTCTGCAGCTCTCCATGTGGTGTACTGCGCCCACTGTCTGGATGGGGACTCACTGGCAAAGGGAGTGTCTTTGCAGCCCTGAAGGAGAGGGCTGTTGAGAAATACCAGCTTCTTCAGGGCAAACAAGGGGAGGATAATGAGGAAAGCAGCACTGGGAAGAGAGGTGAGACAAGTTAGTGTCACCTCTACACCCAGGACCTGGAGGGGCTTGAGGAAAATGAAGATGGCTTCTCTGAGAGCCCTTGATCTATTGCCTTGCACAGAGTGTCCTGTGTTCCCAGGATGAACTACAGTGGCTTGGAGGCCATTTTCATTTTCAAACACTTTGTTTTTCTGAGGGGGTGGTGAGAGGGAGGCAGCAGTCTCTGTGCATCCTGGCTGGCTCTGATCATTGCTGCTGCTTCAAAACCAGATGCTTGATAGGGACTGTGGCCAAGCATGCAATGGCTGTGGTGATGAAGGATGGAGCCACTTGGTTGTATACTCTAGGGCTGCCAGAGTGATACCCCACAGCTGAGAGGAGGTACAAGTAAGGGGAGTGGAGCCTGGAACTGACAGGCTGCTGCTGCCCCCATGTGCTGGTGTTTTGAGCAGGCTTTTGTTCTGCTTCTTCCTCTGACTCATCCTGCTAGCTGGGGCATGGCAGTGGGCCAGAAGGTGCAGTGATGGTCTTGTGTTGGCCTGTTATTGCCTTGGCAGTAATGCTGCCCATGGCACAGAGTGGGACCAAGAGCATTGCTTGGGTGAGAAAGGTGCATTGTGATATGCTGGTTGACTCCCGAGAAGTATTTGGCATGGTTTTTCTTCCCCACTGGCAGAGATGAAACTATGGGACATAGATGTCCAAACTAATGGTGTTCTTATGCTCTAGGACAGTGCTCATGTGACGTGTTGGCCACAGAGATTAAAATTTAACCAGGTATGGAAAGCAACATATGAAAATGCTTGCTGCATATTATTTCTGTAATGTTGACTATAGGCCAGCAAAAAAGGGCTGCTACCTTGGTTCATATTGATGTTTTCGTACTTACTGTGCTGAATGAGGCCCCTGGGGACACATTCTCTGCACTTCAGAGAAGCAGTGAAGAATGAGGATAAACCCATTGCCACTGTTCATGCTGGCTGATACTTGTTCTGCAAATGAGACAGGGCTTTGAGATTTTTTTTTTAACAATTGTGTTCACTGGATGTGTTTCATTTTGCAGTACCTCCTTAGCTTCAATGACATGACTGCTTCTCAGAACAGAACTACTTGTGCCTAACATTAGGCTCTCCTTTTAATTGCAAGGACATGGTATGCAGTAGCCTTTAGTATTGGTTTGAAAGTGTTTCCAGTCAAGAAGAAAAATGTTGGTATTGAGACTTTGTTCATTAATTCTATTTCCTAAACAGTTCTAAAAAAGGACCTACTTGCAGAAAGAGGCACAATGGTCTGGAAAATAATTTAGATTACCCAAATCCAAAGATCCTGAGAACTGCCCATCTGATTCCTCATCTTAGGCATCTCAGAGCTGTGTTTTCATTTTTGATAAAAAGTTTCAAAGGCATCTGTTTTGTGGAGACCAAGACATTTCTCTGCCTTGACGAGCACCAAACTGTTCTGCCCTATCTCATCCATGAAGCAGACTTTTTTCTTTTCATCTTCCACAAGTGATTTTGTTTGTAGATGCCAACAGCAGCTAACTAATTTCTATGTTTCCTCATGCAGTACAAGCTAGAATACTTTCTAGTATAAGTATAGCTGTGTGAATAACTCAGGTTGGTTTGATTTCTCAGCTTTACTCAGGATAATTTGAATGCTTCTGTCTGAGATTCACCTTGGGGACAGTTCACCTGACAGAGCTTTATTCCCTTCCTTGATGTTGACCAGTTGGCTAGCTTTGAATGGCTCTAGGAAAAGGTTTCTGTGATTGTACTATCCATCCGTCAGTCCTTCCCAGTATTTTCAACTGCTTTTATTTCATGTCCATTTGATGGACATTATGATGTTATCTTTGACAGAGATACTACGCTCCCATGAGTATCACGAAAACTGGTACCAGGGAGAGAACAATTTAGAGACTGATCATAATTATTGTAGTTATGTTTGTTGGGTTTTTTCATTGTTCAGGGAAAAGAAGGGAATGGAAAAGAATAATTGAACCATTTACTCTAAATATTGGTATTTACCAACATTAACATTGGCTATGAATATTGAATGATAATGTTTCTATTCTTTGCTGGAAAGTAAAATGTGAGGAACAGAAGAAAGTATGCTAACAGTGGAAAATAGTGGTGCTGGAAATGCACGGTTTAATTAATATGTTTCTTGTTATGTTAATTGGTATAACACATCAGAAAGCAATTAAGACAAATACATGCTTGGTATATGGTGTACATATTACCAGCATCGCATTAGGAAGGAAAAAACAGAATTTAAGTCTCTAAAGTTGTATTTGTCTACTTAGTGTGGAATAAAGTGGAGAAAACAAATTAGAGAAGATGTTTAGCATCCAGTGCAGAAGGTACAACAACATAGATTATTAAAGGCGTTTGCATAGATGCAGATGCCTGATTCAAGCATATGCCTTGTGAAATCAGCAAAATACGGGCACAGGTACCAAATATAGTATCAGTGAATACACAGCGGTAATAGGAATTGAGCAAATGTCTAGAGGAAACCCAAGGAGAATGGGCTTCTTTAGATGAAGTAATTCAAAACAAGGCAAATTTCCTATGATCATAGACATGCAAAGAAACTGAAAATATGTCGCACTAAGAAATCCTCCATGATAAAATATGTGGCAAAATGAGCTACCGAAATAGGAAAGAAGTAATATTAGATCAGCAAGGTGGGATACACAGTCATCCAAATGGCTTATTGGATTTTTCCAGTGCATTCACCAAAATGGTCACTTTTTCATATTGCTTGGGATTGCTTGGTACACACATTTTCTAATTTCCCAGAGTTCAAAGTTACAATGCTCAAAAAAAAAAAACTTTACTAGGAAACTTTACTCAGCCTAGTCAGAGGCATATAGGGGATGTTACTAAAGCATTTTGTTCTAATTATTCTGATGAACAGAAACATACTTCAGGTATGAAGGGAAAATACGTCTTGGTGCTTTCAGAAAGAGATCTTGCACAGCAGAAAATGAAGAGATGTGAATGTGTGGTGGACGCCAACTCAAGTAGCGTTTGCTTTCTGCTGTTATTGATCTCGCCGTGTTTAGCATTTTTAAGGGATTTTAATTTATTATTAACTTTTAGTTGTTTTTTTGCCAGCTGATTAGTGCCTCAGGCATCCCACTCACAAGTGCCTACATGCCTCCTGCAGGCCTGTGAAAGGTGGAGCACAGCATCTCTTGCCTGTCAGAAGATTTCTACCTAGGAAGTGCAGTGATGAGGCAGTGTAAATGTGCCAGAGCTGCTAGAACAAGCAAGGGGGTTTGCATATGTCTGTGGAGGAGAAATTTGCTATAAAAAGTAAATAAAAACCTAAAAGCTAATGAAAATAGAACTGTTCACATTCATTGGCATTTAGTAAAAATAGACTAGAAAATACTGATTTGATCCCAGGAATAGATTATTCTTTTGGGAGCTATATTTCATGCCAGGTTCCAAAAGGCTCAGGTTTAAACATGGTAAAACCTTTCCTCCATGACATGGGAGCAAATAACTTTTAACAGAATTTGAGGATGGCACAAAGGCTGAAGGCAGAGTAAATTGCGAACTGGGCAGAGCAGTCACATAGAACAGTCGTGGTTGCTTGGCTGACTATTTAAAGAATGCTACTTTGCATTTAGTTTCACTTCTATTACAATTTAATCTTATTTAATAATCTTGATTTTTATCTGTATTAATTCAATTTTATAATTTCTATTTTATGTTATTAATATTTAATTTTACTTGATCCTTTAAGTTGTATTAAAATGCATCTAAAATCAAACAGCACAGACTGCTTTTGAATGGGTGGCAATCCCAGAGAGCTCTGCAAAATGCATAGGGATGTGACTGAACAAAGAGCTGAATGTGAGAATGTACTGTGAGGTTATGGCATAATGGATTAATGTGACGAGAAGCAGCAAGTAATTATTTTTAGTTTTACATACATTACTGTATATGCTTTTATGTCCACATTTCAAAGAACTGAAAAATTTGAGAGGTCTTTTAAAAACAGAAACAGATTTATTAAGGGGACTGGGAAAATGCTCTACAGCAAGAAACCTAAAGATCTCAGTCTGTTTAAGTTGTCAAGAAGGAAAGCAAGTGTACGGATAACTTTCCTGAAATGTAATAGTAGGTATTAAAAAAGGTCTTTAATCTTGCTGAGAACAGTAAAGCAAGGGGACCAAGCAGCTCTAAGTTCATGTCAGACCAATTCAAATTATAAAGGAGAAATGCGTTTTTAAGTGATGATGATTTAATATTGGAACAGGATATCAAAAGAATTGGTTCTTTCTCAGTGACACATCATAACTAGATACTTTTTTTTCTGAGGAGCTGTGCTTTAGCCAAGCATACATTATGCTTGAGAAAAACACAAATGACTGTTCTTCACATGGAGATAACAGTGTGAAATATAATAGTTGATGGTGTACAGGGGGTCTGATTTAAATTGGAAGGTCAGCTTTTGTACTATTGTGGCCTTAAACTCTGTGGTTCTTCTTTATGCTGAGCTGAGTTGGTTTAAGACTGCTAGAACAAACTGTAGTGACAAACAGTGACAGAAGCATGACTAGATATGTTCCCACAGGAAACGACGTGATTGCAGTAGACTGGAAGGGACTGAAAGATGTGGACCAAATCAATATGGACAGCACCAGTTCATTGCACGGCAGCAGCTTCCATCGACCTTCCACTGAGGTGAGTACCTGTCCCAGACCCACTAATCCAGGAGGATCAGAAAATTTCAGTTCTTTCTGAGTTCAGAAATAGATGTTGTGCATCACTGAGGCATCATCTGGGAGAGGACCAGAATGTGCACCTGAGGATCAGACTTTCCTATCTGTATAGTTTGACTTGCTTTGAATAGAATTGAGTCACTCCCTTTGCAATATCCATAGTGAGTAAGAATTTGCAAATGAAAGTGCTTTTAACCACTCGTGACTGGAGCGGAACAGAACATGATAAAAACTGTGGCAGTTCTGACGAGCCTGTAGGCCTGCATTCCTTGAATATGGATTTATTGAAATGTCCGGTACTATGTCTGTCCCAGCTTCTGCAACACAGCCATAAAATCTTTGGAAGAAACACATTTATCCATTTTTATTTTTAGGAATGCATTCACTAGTAACTTACTGCAGATTGATTTACCATGCACTATCTCAAGGGCTGGTTCATTTGCTCTTCTAAATTATTGCAGCTTCCGCAATCTTAGCTACCTGAATTTTCGTCTCTGTAAGGTTCAGGGTATGCAGTTATGATTAATAAAAAGATCAAAGCTATTTTAAACACATAATATCTGAGGAATCACAAAGTTCACAACATTAACAAATAACATTCAATTTCTAAAACCTTACAAAATGCTAGTGTATAGGTATTTTTATTTCCTTATTATATCTTGCTGGCTTGGAATGTAACTTCAAGGAACTTGGAGTTTCATGGAATCCTGGCAGAAATGGTGGGGCCCAGCCTGGCATGGAAAATTCAGTCAAATCAAATGCAGATCTAGAAGCCTGAACATAATGAGCATACACTTCACTTCAGTGAACATTTTGATTTATGTGAATGGATACCATAGGTGTAACTGATTAATCTAAATTTTCCTGAGCGTCCACAACCTGAAAACCAAGATGTTGAGTTGTGAGTACTCCCAGCTGAAGGAAATGCACTGTAAATTGGTGTTGTAATGGCTGATGTGGAAAATGGATCGAGTTTGAAAGGGGAAAGTGGGTCAGAATGGACAAACTGAAAGACTACAGGAGAAAATAATTTCACCAGAAAGTAAGTCTGTAACTTGCCATGTTATACTCAAAATACACAGGTAGTGTAGCTCCTCCTTGTGTTAGCCTCAAAGCAATGCAGCTCCTATGCAGGAGCACCAGCGTTGCAACATTTAGCAAAGAACTATTAGAAGCCCTTACTCTATCATCCTATTTGCTGCTGTTTCAAACAGTATTTTTATAGTTTCATCCTATTTCAAACACCATGATACTTACAGACACCATAATCAACAGTGGGGAATGAAAACAGCTTGAAAGACACAAGGTTTTTTTAATATATCAAAGTAGTGGTTGTTGATTATGGCAAACTACTAGAGAGATGCATGGCTGTTTGCAACTTGTTTGTTACACTAACATGATGTCCTTCTTTGCTTTCTTTAGCAAACACGGACAGATTTCTCCTGGGATGGTATCAATGTGAGTATATGCCACACCACTGTTCCAATTTCTAGTCATAGTCATAGCTGGCAGACACCAGTATTTGTCTGTCATTGGATAGAGTGGAGACCAGAATGGAAACATGACTGGAAGTCTTTAGTGCCATTGCAATTCTGGGAGTTGTCTACAATTTAGAGGATGGTGATGAACTTTTGTTTGTCTCTGGGTCTTTTGCTGTCTGGCAAGTATTTAGATCTGCAGGTGGCTATTAAATTGCCTTTGTCCTCTTTGTGACAAATGCATGTCATTTCATACGTCGTATTTTTGAGATTTCTGGGCACTGCTAGATAAAAAAGGTGCCTTTCCAGCATGTTTAAAAAAATCAGTAGTCTTTGATTAGAGTACCATTTGATCTTCTCCAGGAGTTTGGGAGAAATGTATCCCTCATTTTCAGTTGCATACAGAAGGAAAAGAATTCTTAATGTCCTATGGGGGACGTGGTCAGTACCAGTTAACTTCAGTTAACAAGTGGAAGAAGAAACAAGCCAACATTTTAATAACACACGTTCCTTGTTGCTCTTAATACCTATGCCATGAAGAAATTTTTGATTTTTTGGTTTTTTCTTTTTCACGAACGCAAAAGTAGTGTAAAGCCAGCATCCTGAAAAGGGAATAATGCATATTAGTGCTAATAAACAAATTTTTTTTTTCTGCTTGGGATGCTTAAAAATATGTACACGTAAATTAGCTTGATAGTTTTGTACACTTGGAAAGGCAGGATTAGAAGCTCCATTTTTGGTAGTATAATCATTTTCAATTACATATACTTACAAAAATTTAGAATGTATGTCATTTTCAGATTCTCTGTGGTTTGAAAGCACTTGAGACACTGAATATCAAGGGGACTTTTTTAAACTAACCCTCGCCCTACTGACATCTCTTTCATTCTGGCACTTATGGCTTGGGATCTTACGCCTAGGCTCAGAGAAACAAATTGTGCAGAACAATAATGGTGCATGCAGCAACTGTCTAGAAGAAATTTATCAGTTTTTTTCCTCATTGCACCTCTGTCTAGCTGAAAGCAAGGTACACAAAGTCATGTTTCCCTAAAGATAGTAGAAGACAGTTCCCTTACTTGCAGTTTCCCATTTTCGAACCCATTCTGAATCCATGGAGGTCTTTCATAATGCACTTCTTTCTCAGTGTAATTCCATAGATCTTCTTTGGTATCAAAGGTGGCTCATGAATTTCCTTCATGTCCCATTCATTCCTGCCTTCATGTCACAGCTTTCCAACCTCATAGTGGTAAAGACCTTCTGCAGTTTACTCTCTTTTCTGGACCTTTTCCATGAGTTGACTCACAGTACAGCCCCCAGGCTGTATTGAAACAAATGAGTGGATACTGAACAGCAGCGCCCAGGCAGGAATGACCAGTGGGTGCATAGGTGGACATTCTTCAACCAGCTTCATCATCAAAGGAAGAAGAATCATGGAACATGGGCACCATGGAACAAGGGCTGTGTTCTCATTTTTACTGTTCTTCCCCTGCTTTCTGATTTCTTCAGCTCACATGTTACACATAGATATTCCTGACTCCAGTTACAGAATGCCTTAGCTGCTGCATTTACATGTAGTTTGCAAAGAAACTCACCTCTCGTATTTTGGCAGTTGACTGGGATTATATGCAGTTCAACATCTTCACAACGCCTTTGCCTCCAACTATTTGACTGCCCAGTTATTGCTCTACTCAGCTTTCATGAGGTTTGTGCCTATGACCAAATGCTTGCATCATATCAGGATTTAAAATTTCCAGTGTCATGGTCTTCACTTTGGAGTATCTTTGTGTTTGAAACATATTGGACTTGTTTTTCAGAGAGGTTGAAATGAAGAGCAGAAGCAATGCTTGTGTAACCCTTACTTAATTAGCCTCATATGCAATGCCTGGCATCTCTGAAGAAGCCTGATGAATTCATCTTGAGGGATTGTGTTTTAAGATGATATTTGACTGCTGCCTGTCCCAATAGTTTCCTGTCCTTGTTATTCAGGGACTGAGGATGAACACGGAGAGTGAAGGGAACTGAGCAGAGCTGGAGACTTCATTTCTTTACAAGTAGTTGTAGGTGCTTGAAACAGGTGGCATCACTGGTACAGTCATGTTCATTTTATTAAGACCATATGAGAAGAAATGAAAACCAAAAGTAACATATGAAAATTACTATCTGCAGTATGGTGCATATATGATGCATTACTGTGTCTTGCCTATCGCATTGTCAGGTCCCCATTTTAAGCTCCCCGAATTGTCCATCAGCCATGTTTTTTGTCTCTAACAAAGAGTTGGGAACAGTGAAGCATGCCTGTGGAGGACTGGCAGCAGCCAAAGGGAGGCTTATTGCAGCCTGCTTCTCCTTCTACCGCTGCCTCACTCAGTCCCAACACTATGCAGTGTCCAGTCCTGGTTAAACAGCCTCTAATTTTTTCTTCCCTTCTTTTGTTCTTTTTCTTGTTGATTGCTTCTGCTCCTCATCTTCCTCCTACCTTCTGGAATCCTTATACTGATTTCTCATTTCAATCCACTTCCTTTTCTCCTTCCTGTATATTATTTCTTCATATTCTCTGTCTTTTCAGCTCTCCATGGAAGATACGACCTCCATCCTCCCCAAGCTGAAACGCAACTCCAATGCTTATGGGATTGGGGCTTTGGCTAAATCCTCTTTCTCTGGTGAGGTCCTCAAAATTTGAGTTTATCCTTGGCAGCTTCTCTCCACAGGCCTTTGTGCCTCTTCCCATAGTGCTCCTTTCTGACTCTTGCCCTTTCAAGACCTTAGAGAAGTGTCCACCACTATGGTTCTAGATAAGGAAATCTCTTCGTTGTTGCCCTTTCAAATAACAGATTTGTCTTACTCCTGTTGGCTTCTCACCATGCACCCCAGCTCAGACATCTTCAATTGCTTCCCCATAAACAGTCTTGGGTTTTCTCTTTCTTAGTTTGTTCGCTTCTAGGCTTCATCCTTCCTGCCCAACTCTGTTCTAAATAGATTCTAGGCAAGAAAGGAAATGGTCTTTCACATTTGGACTATCCCTTTTTCCCCCTTCTGAGAGCTAGTCCAAGGAAAGATGGAGAAACTCTCCTGGACAGTGATACAGTGAAAGGTGGGAGACACAACCCCAGGCCTGAACCCCATCAGGAAAGGAAGGGAAAAGCTCCACTTCCAAGAGAGGTAAACAACATGGCAGACAGCCCTGGAGCTGTGTAATAGCCCCTCCTTGTTTTCTAATGTCTGGCCCCTTAGGGATATCTCGCAGCATGAAGGACCATGTCACGAAGCCAACGGCTATGGGCCAAGGCCGTGTGGCTCACATGATTGAATGGCAAGGCTGGGGCAAAGGTAACAGCCAGCAGCAGCAGCACACGCATGAGACAGCACGCAAAGACGCTGATGCCTACTCAGACCTGAGTGATGGTGAAAAGGAGGCCCGGTTCCTTGCAGGTAGCGCTATTTTTTTGGCATGTGGGTTGAATCGGTTGGGATGTCTCAAAGCAGAATCCCTGAGAGAACAAAGTGCAGGAATCTGAAAAACACACTCAGGAGAGCCTGTGGGTGGTTCAGATGGCCAAAGGAGAGAGAGGCTGTGGTTGGAGTATTGCAAGTAGAATGCAAAATGGAGAGGGTGAGGCCAATTGTGGGTAATGGTTGTTGCTGAGATTGGACAAGAGTGGGACAGTGTGACCAAGAGATGAGGTTAAAGAGGGTATTGAGAAGTGGAGACCTTCACACATCCCTGATTCCCCTCCCTGCCTCCTTTGGCACAGGAGTGATGGAGCAATTTGCTATTTCTGAGGCAACGCTCATGGCCTGGTCCTCCATGGATGGTGAAGACGTGAGTGTAAACTCAAATCAGGAGAACCCAGCAGGCAACTACTCTGAGAACTACCAGGAGCTAATGGAGAGCCAAGGTGAGATTCAGTGCCTCTTTCTAATTTTGAAACACCCCTTTCCTGCTCTTGTTGTCATGCTGCCTGCTGTCTTTCTGTCTACCCTGTTTTACTCGGCAGCCTCAATTTTTG
Source organism: Eurystomus gularis (assembly GCA_013400335.1). Lineage (NCBI taxonomy): Eukaryota > Metazoa > Chordata > Aves > Coraciiformes > Coraciidae > Eurystomus > Eurystomus gularis. Next base: position 99,821 of record VZZY01022795.1, read on the forward strand.
GGATTGGGTTCTAGCAAAGGCATCACCTATTTGTGCAGCTGTCCAAGGAATCTAATCTTAACAGGGAGGCTCCAAAGCCCAGTTCCTTTGCCTTTTTTAGGCACAACTGTGGAAAGCTACCAGCTCTTGCAGTCAGTTGTAGGTATAATCAAGTTCATCTGCCTATTGCCTAGAATTGCCTTTTCTCTTCACCATCCTCCCCTCTGAAGGTTTTATCTACTCTGTACAGTGCAGTGCCATGCAGAAGCACACAAGCTATCTGAATGAGCCATCTTGGCCTAGAGAGAGTGGCTAACTGTGTGTTGTTTCCCTCCTTTACTTGCAGAGCATATGGCCCAGACGCAGTATGATAGCTGGCCTCATTCCTACGTCTCGCAGGGCATGTATTGCTTAGGTTCATCTGATGCCTGGGAGACCAGTGATCAGTCCCTCATTGCTTCCCCAGCAACTGGCTCCTACTTAGGCCAGAATTTTGATGAGTCCCAGACAAACCTTCAGGAAAGTATTTTGATTCAGAGCAGCCTTCTCCAGCATCAACAGCTGCAGCAACAGCGGCAGGAGCAGAACTTCATCCAGAGCACGGGGATGGTTCATGTGTGGCCCCTGCAGACTACTCAGAGTGGGGGTGGGGCTGAGTCCAACACATACATGGAGGACCACATTGAGGATGAAGGGAACCCACGGCTGGAGAAGGCTCCTCTCCTAAACAAGAAACCCTCTCCAGAGGAGGATGATGCAGTGTGCCGGGACCTGGAATCACTGTCTCCTCGAGAGGAGATGGAACATGCTGCACTGAGCCGCAAAGTCTCAGATGTCACCTCTTCTGGGGTGCAGTCCTTTGATGAGGAAGAGGGAGAAACAAACAACTGATGCTTTCTATGAAGTTCTCATCACTGCTGAACAAAGAGAGGGGTGGCAAGGAATGAAATTACAGGAATTCTTCTCTCCAGCTCCCTATACTTCTGAGCAGACACACCTTCCATTCCTGACATGTAATTATTTTTTTAAACAAGAGGAAAATCTCAAAGTGACTGACACATGAAGACCTCTTCTTCCTCTCCACCATGGATGGATATTTTTGATTTTTATTGCTCTGGGCAACACAGGTGCTTGGAGAGATCTGGATTGGTAAATCATTTCTAAATCTTTTTAATATGAAGTCTTGGCTGTGGATACAAACTCTTCTGGTACTGGGGATGTGGCTGATGAGACGGGCTTGGTTATAGGGAGCATCTAGAATCCATCTTGGCAGAAGGATGTTGCTCTGTGGACCTGGTCCCCTTTGATAGAATATATGAATATAAACTGGTTTAAAATGAAGATATGGCTTTACAAGCATAGCTTGCACTAGTATTGTGATTGTGACTGATTCAGAGGATAAGGGTGTATTTATTACAGACTGTACTGAGATGAAAGGTTTGCTGTGTAACCACATCCTCAACAGCACCTTAATATGAAATTGTAGGCTTGATGGATACAAATGGTGCTGCAGTACAGATGGTGTGGCAGTACAGATGGTGTGGCTCTGTGGGCATGGTTCTGCTGTGGCATGGAAGAATGGATGCAGATACGAATCTAACCCTGCTCTCAGATATTAATGCTTTGGTCTTTTTCTAATCTTTCATTTATTTGTTTCTCTCTTTGACATTTTTACCTTCCCAGGAGCTGGCAAGAGTGGTGTATCCTTTTGGCACTGGGCACTGGATGCCAGTGGAAAGGACATTTTCAGCTACAGAGACAGTCATAAAAAGCTGACTCTTGCAGGGGGCTTGAGAACATGTCCTTCTTGCTGCTGCTGCTGTATCCTATTGTCTTTTTCCTTGCCAGCAGCATGAGGAAACCCTGAGAGTAGACAGCAGATCCAGGGGTAGTACGTACAGCTATGAGATCACAGATAAGCGGTTTACATTGGAGTTTTCCGTTTGTGCTTTTTTTAACCTTTTCATATTGCTGTGTGGGTGATCCTAACAAAGCAGCTAATAGTGGGAAAGGCCTGTACTCCAGCCATCACTTAACAGAAATACTGCGCCTTTCCCATTTCTGCCACTCCTTCTGCAGTGCCAAATGTAGCTGGAGGAAAAGGGGTGAGAAGAAGTTTCCTCCTTCTATTTATTTCTTCTCCTGCCTATATTTTCTTCTTTTGTTTTCCTACCCCCAAGCAATGTAAATAATGCTCAGTATTTGGTCTGTTTGGTTTTCTTTTTTAGGAGTGGTGAAAGCTGATTTCAGGAGTTTTCCCTATATGTACTGGTTCTGGGCTTTTTTTGTTAAAAAAAAAATGTTTCACTGACTAGGGGAAATTTGGTCTCTTGCAATTCCTCACCATGTTTCTGCAGAACTCCTTTTGGCGGAGGGAAGGAGTTTTGAAAGGAAATTGAACAAACTGTCTCCTTTTGAGTTCTTACCAGAAAATAAACAGGGGCAAAAGCAAAAGACAAAATTGTACAAGACTGTCAGTTTTGCCAGACTGCTGAACAGAACCAGCAGAGATTACAAGAGATTGCAATACCTCTTGCAAGGAAGCATCAGCAAAGCATGGGTTTAGAACAGATGCTAGGGCTGATGAGCTAGAGAAAGGAGTTTGTCTGGACACTGCCATACTGTCCCAGGGGCAACTCTTTCTCACTTACTCTGACTCATATATATGATGTTTAATTCATTATACATTTGTCTCTTCTTTGCCTCCTCCTCAGGCTTGGTATATTTTTTGGGTGACAGGAGGGTGATACATGCTCCTTTCCTGATTCAAGTTTAGTCCCCACATATTTGCAGGGAAGAATGTCTGAAGAGAATAAAATGTGACTGAAGTAATATCATCAAGTGTCAGAGTTCAGACAGCTCCTGGCAAGCAAAGCAGATGATGTCCAAGAATTATGAAAAGTACGAATGGGACTCTCAGGTAGAACTTCAGCTTTCTCCCACTTACACAGGCAGCTGCATGATCAGGGTCTCTTCTATGAATGTCCAAGTCTTTCCAGCCAAGTTCACTTCGAGCGGATCTGTCTTCCCTCTCCATTGCACCTCTAGAGGAGAGACCTTTGGGATATTTAAGTAAGACTGATAATTTGGTGTAGGTAAGAGATAAAAGTTTTTGTGAACACCTTTTTTACCCATTTGCTTGGGCTGCTTACACCTCTCTAAGGAGGTAGCTCTTCTCCTGAATGATGACCTTCCAATATCTCTTTAAAGATGTTTACACATTCAGGTGCTAACCTCCCCTGGGCAGGAGGCCTTGGTAAAGATGATCTCCTACAGTCTTGCAGGGCCAGTGCTAGCTTACTGTCCTGAACTGGTTTGGGTCTAGCAATGGAGCAGAGCCTAGGAAATCACACTAGCCAGAACAAGGAGACCAGGCAAGTGCCAAGAGCACCTCAGCAGATGGCAAATGAGTAAGTGTTAACCTTTTCTTACTGCTTTTTAAAAAAGCCTTCAGGGGAACAAAAATGTTTGAGTAAGTTCCTTTGTGGGAGAAGATTTGAGTGGCTTGTTGCTTTTTTCTCCAAACCACTTTGTTCCCATGTGCCTCTCGAGGACCAATATGGATGTTTACGGTAACTTTCAGAGTAGCTTCTAATGATCCCTCTGTGTTGTTTAGAGGATTGGGACAAGTGGGTCAACTTGTCCATGGCTTCTTTTTCTTTTAATGTGGACATGTGTTACCTTTATTAAGATGTCTGATTGATGTCTAAAAGATGTACATTATCTCAATGCAAGGCAGTGACAGGGAACTATCTACATGGGAAAAAATGTGAAAAAAATTGACCTTACAGAAAATTCTGTGGAGTTCAATAGGAAGAGAAAGCCTATCTGTTGAATTTTCTAATCTCTGTGGAATGGGATGGAGAATTATACCGTGCTGTATAATTCCATAACCTGATCTCTAGAAACCTGTAGGTAGACTCATTCTTTGTGAATTCAGACTGGTTTAAACACTATTCTCTATAAAGACTTTCCAGCTTACTAAGTTCCATTAAAAAAATTCATAGAAGTCTTGACTTTCTGTGAATAATAAATTTCAGCCTTTTTCTGAGAGAAATAAAAAAAAGAAAGAGGCTATTTTTCATGACCTTTCCACAATTCAAAAGAGAAATGTGTCTACATCAGGCAGGCAAGAGAGGAGGTCTGCCCATCAGTATTTGCTACCTGAGGCATCATCCTGAGCTGAACTAGAAAGACAGTTTGAATCTCTTTGAAAATGGAGAATGGTTTGTATAACCTGGCCTTTTCTTATATAACAGTCTTGCTGCTTGTGTGTATCTAATATCAGAGAGAGGGACCTGGAACCTACTGTACATTTCCCAGAAAAGCCATCATCATATAGCTACACCTATTCAAGCATACGGAAGGCACAGGTGCTGTGAGCAAGACTTGGCCTGCAGTTCCTTTATCCTGGTGAGAAGGGATGAGTTGGAGAGAGTCCAGCCAAATACTCACAGCACAAATGGAATTTGTGAGGCTGAAAATCAGAAGGTAGGATCAGTATCCCTGATCTACAGTTACTAAGAAACTGAGCCCTGCCGTTCATTTACACAAACCCTTTGTAAAGCAGAGCTGCACTACATAAAAATTCTGGATTTTCTTGAAGCAGTGGCTGTAGAATATTCCCATCTTTCCCCAAGACCTTTGTCTTCAACAGGAACTGGTTAAAATTATTGTGCTCATCAGGAAGGAAGGAAACATAAGTGACCCTAACTGAATAAAATCTCAGATTCCACTGCAAGAAAATTCTCTCTTGTTCCTTTTCCCATGATTGCTCATATCTGATGGGTTACACTATTTCATAAGTTTTTCTTTTATATAAATCTTAAGCTTTCTTTGCAAGTCTCGTGAGTTCTCTTCAACACCATGAACTCAGGCTCTGAGATGGAGAAGTCAATCTGCTTCTTTCAGTTTCTGTGCCTATTCCCTTCTTCTGGGAAGCTGCTGGCAAGTCATTTGCTTGTTTTTCCCCCATAAAAACTTCAACATTACCTTTCATGACAGGCTTGCAGCAGAGAATAGAGTTTAACTGTACTTCTAAGTTGATCAAATGGTGAGCTGCTGTGAAGGTGGCAGTCCGCTGCCCTGACTGTGCTCATCTCCCAAAATCCTTGGGCAGATGCTGATGCACAGCTGACCACACAGCAAGCCAGTGCACTTTTACCCCACTATAAAAGTAAAGAGGGAACTGCTATGAGCAGGAGAGAGAGCACTATTCTCAGCGGCTGGCCTTTATATCGTTAGGGAAACTGGAAAAGTGCACTTTGAAATGGCATCTTCTAAGCTGCTAAAAGGAGCTGTCACGCCTCCTCCCTTCTGTCACCACCAGCTGTATACTTCTGCTTCTTGCACCAGTGCTAAGACTCATTTGGCTGCTCAGGAACGGATCCCATTGAAAACTAACCCAGTCCGCTATCAAAATAAGGGTTCAGTGGGATCAGCTTCTTGTATTGTTTCCCTTGGTGAGGCAAGCATCACTGTGGGCTGGTGAAACATGCAGATGGTCATGTTGAAGAATATTTCTTTGATTGCAGATGCAACTTAAATTGGCTTTAGCTGGTTGTGAATATCTGTCTGAGAAGAATAAACATAGCTAGGATACGAGGGAGGACATATTGCCCTCTTCCTTCCCTTGTGTTTTCCTTAGAATTTCTAGTATACTCTTACCTGATTTGGTCTTTGTTGTTCTTTAATGCTCTGTTATTTCCCTCACTATTGCCTCCCCTTCTACAGGCTCCTTTGAGATTAATGCTTGCAATCGGGCAGGAGGACATGAGTAACTTGATATACACATGGAATTAATAAAACTAACGTGAACAGATCTCATATGCACTTGATTACACTCCATGGCAACTAAAGATACTGATAAGTCTTCTCCTGTAATTGTAAGAAACAAAGCCTTGTGACTGAAGCTGTTTGAGGTGAGGCTTATCCCTGTCCTTAAGCCAGTTCCAATCTAGTGTAAGATCTAGAATGGCACTGCACACCTAGGCAGAGTCTCTACATGGTATTCTGTGTACAACAACAACTGAAAAATACTAGTTGTAGGCCCAGAGAAGAGAACTGGCGGGAAAGAATCTGTTCTCTTCATTTGACAGAGGTATGGTGGTGAGGCAAGGTAGCGTGCAACAGTACAGGCTTGTGGATAACTGTGTGCTCTGTGCAATAACAAGGAGAAGTCTAGACATAGAGGGAAAGACATTGAGAGGAAGACTTGGGAGAAAGATCAAGAAAACCTTGACATCTTATGTTTACAAAACACAGGTAGGAAGCTTCATGGCAGACTCCAGGCAGAATAGGCTCATATATAGAATTACTACACAAGCTGTAGCTCCAGGATTGGTGCAGTTTATGGTACTCCTTAGTCCAGGACATACTTCTTTGTGCAAGACAGAGTGATAGGAGAGAGTCCTCCCTGAATTTGGGCACCTACTGGCTTCTTTTTCGTCTTTGGGAAACAGTTCACAATATGCTTAATTCTTCAGGGGAATCATATTAAAAATATACCAAATAAGAACCTAGTCATTGTTCAAATGAAGTTAATGTGAATTCTGTTCTCATTGGAAACCCAAAATATCTAAATTTAGCTCAGTTTGCCTTACCTGCTTTATTGGTAATTGCCTAGAAGAAGAAACAAACTAAAATAAACCCACCTCTAAATGTTTTAGAGAGCAGAGCAACATTAGCATAGTCTAAGCTCTTCCTTCTAATTTCTCCGAGATGGAATTTCTCATGTTTCTTGTTCAGACAACTCTAAACAATCTGGCATTTCCCTTAAACTGACTTTTTCCAGAAGAGAAAGGACAAGAAGGGAAAGAAAAAACCAAAAAAAATCTATTCCAGTACAGATACTATCAGCAGCAGGTGCCCTTACATCAAGAAAAATGTAAATAAGTAACAGTTTCATCTTTGATTTTCTTCCCATGTAGCAGTCTGACAGGGAAAGATTTCTATGTTGTGGCTCAGGGAAAGGAAAAATAAACAGGGAAAATGTGAGTAAAGTAGTGCCTATTAGTACTAAATGTAGTGTAGAACTGCCTACAGTCATTAAAGCACAGTCTCAAATACGAGTGCAAGCTGTAAAGTCAAAGTCAGGTGCCTCTTTTGTATCATAAGCTTTCCCAGGCTAAGTAGGGGAGCAGAAGAGACCAGCTGGACATCTGTGCCAGATCAGTGTGTGTCTTTGTCTCAGAACATGTCATGGAGCCTGGGTAAGACGGTTGGGGACAGTATGCTTTGTCAGCAGCACAGCCAGCTTCATGAACCGACTGGGCTAGGGATGAAGACAAATGGTTATTATGTTAATGAATGGACATGGAAAAGCTGCCCTTAGAACATTAGGTTCTGTTTACACTCTTGTGCTGACATTTTTCCCAAGCACAGGCAAAATAAACTGTTATCTTTTCTTGGAAATCAAGAGAAAGCTATGACTGTCAATGCTGGTTTGTGCAAAATAAATTAAGTATGTGATATATTTTTCCAGTGCAGATACACATTGTTGGAAGAAGAAAAATTTAGTCAGGCTGTGACTCTTTGAGAAAGAGTATACTCATTAAAACTGTAAAGACTTGTTCAAGAATGTTCTCAGTGTAAGTATCATAGAATCATAGAATGGTTTGGGTTGGACAGGATCTTTTAAAGATCATCTAGTTCCAACCCCCCTGCCATGGGCAGGACTTACCTACTGATGAGTAGTAGCTACTGTCTTCTAGGAAGAGAGGGGTTGCAGTATTCTGTGGAAAGAATGCTGCTGAGGATCTTCCTCATCTCCTTTGGCTTGGGACATTTTAAATGCCCTCTGAAACCTAGTTTTGTTTTTGCTCTCCCATAAGGGATCAAGTGTCCATGCTAGCAAGACAAAGACATCTTGAAAAGCTTTCTCTATTATGTAGACCAGGATTTACTTTTAATATGATAAAGCGCCTAGATCAGATTCACTGGCCTTTCTGGCCAGTCTGGATTCATTTTCATTGGGCATGAAATCCAGTCATGAGTTGGAGGTCAAAAGGTTAAGAACTCTCTTCCAAAGCTTTGCCAAGTTCCCATAAGGCAAGTACAGGTGGACTTCCCTTCTTTTCAGATACTGCATGCATGAGCAATGTAGCAAGCCAAAAGCTCTTTTGCAGGTGTATATTCTTGTTTGGCTTCAATTTTTCTTCTCTGATTTGTGGATGTTGTGCATGACTGGAGGTCTCTGGGAATCCCTACACTATGAAATTGAGACTCAAAAGTAATTTTACAGGGACAGGATTTCTCTTGTTTCGGCTCTTTTCAGATATGGGAGGATTTGGGAGGTATAAGGGTGGAGGATGGAAGACTCGGGGGTGGCATGGGGAATGGATTCTTGAATCATGTTTAAAAGTAACTAAAGGCTTGAATTCTCAAATGTTGTATTCTCAGTATCTGAAACTGCTTTAGCATAAGCCTATGGTACAATGGAGATTGCTGCAAAGCAATTTTAAAGAGTTTTCCCCAAGCCTGTACACATTTTCTGTATGGGGGAGGCTGCATGGTGATTATATGTATTCTTTCAAGCTAGTGTTTACAGAGGTACATTGATGTTTGGGAGGAAAGTACTGAATGGAAGTAAAACAAAGAGGGAAAGGGACCCACTATTGAAACCTTTCATCCTTACCTTGTCCCACAGTAGCCCTTAATAACTAAAATGAGTCTGATTTGCCTTTGGTCTTCCAGCTCCAAAAACATGTTTGCCTGAAAATTTTTGTTGGATATACTTCGCATGTTTTGATAATGTGACTTATGAGATAACACTTCTACAAAGATATATAAAAATACAAACATGTACATCCACATACATACATGTACACACACTACATATAGACTTAGGAAAATATGGCACTACACACCTCCATGCCTGTATGTGGCAACAACCACGGTAAAGGAGGGGAGGTAGCTCAAAATAGCATGTACAGTCCTTTATGGAGTTGTTATTAAACAGAATGTGGTCTTGCCGTCCTGGCTGGTGGAAGTGTTTTATTTCTGTGGGACTGGTTCCAGGGGAGTTGCGTCTGAGGAAGGAGGATCCTTGGAAGAGTGGGTGGCTATCAATGAGATAGTCTGATGGAGGATGTTGAACAGCATCTGTGGTGGTTTGGACAAGCATCCCAGAGTAGGAAATATATGATACACTATATCACGATAAGAAGATAAGAACATCACATGTCTGACTGTACAGGGCTAAGATCTCATGTGTGCCTGTGGCTACCATGACACAAATCCCAGGCCATTCTGGCAGATTTGACAATAGACAGCAACACATGAATGGAGTCCTCTAGTTTAGCATAGAGTGAGTTTTTCTGTTGCACTGAAGCAGCATTTTCCAGATGTCACATGTAAGTCTTGTCCTAATATTTGTGCCATGCAGACAGATCTGATTGGACAGAAGCTTCACAACAGCAGGTTAGGACAGGACACAAAGAGGAGTCTGATGCTAGGGTTGTTAAAAGAACTGCCACTGGGTAGCAGTGTCAGTAGCAAGACTCGGGGTTCACATTTTATTTTTAAATCAGTGCTTCTCAGCCTGCTGTCCTCATAGCAGCCTAGGGAATTGGTTAACTCAGTAGGAAAGGAGCATCTCCGCACTTCCAATGTTGTATCATCTGCTTCTGGTTTAAGACATTAGGCCAGATCCAGGAATGCCTTGTTTACCATAAAAGAATTCTACGTTCTAATCATAAAAGATACCTATTTGCTTGTGAAGATACTTGAACTTTTCCACTGGTTCTTACAGGGGCTAAGCAGTGTCACTTGCTTAGTATAGTTAAAGCTTAGTATAGTTCACAAACAGAGCCATTTAGCTGATCTTTGCTTTCTGTGTTCTATTTGAAGATAATTTGCTTCCTTCCAGTTTCCCTGCCCTTGCTACCACCCCTTGGTATGTATGTCTGTGTAATTATGTTCATATAATTAATTGAGACTTACATAAGACACACATACTTAATTCCTTTAGGGTTTTGGGTGGTTTTTTGATCAACCTTGTAACTCCTCTAGAACTCACTCCTGTTGTTTTATTTTTTTGTTGGTTTTTGTTTTTTTTTTTTTTCCAAATGGCCTCTAAGTTGTCACTATTTTTTGAAATGTAGTGTATTAAATTAGTTCCGTTATTCCACGTATGTGTAAGACTTGAGTCCCTGGAAAAATAACATGAAGTCATACCTCTGCATAGGAAAAATGTCTTGTTTTCTTAATTTCACATTATGCTGCAAAGATGGTGCCCAACTGCTGAGTGCTTCACCTAACAGAACTCTTTTACCATCATACTAGTCCAGATTTTTCCCTCAGTTAAGTATGTCCCTCTGGATTTAGCTGCTTAGCTCATTCTGTGGTATCTGCCCCAGTCTCTGATCTCCTTTTTGCTTATTTCATTGTTTAGACTAACTAGATGACAAATCCACCATATATTTCTCTCATGTTACTGTCTTACAATCTCTTACCTGCTACTTACAAGCCATTAACGAAAACAGTAAATAAAAAAGGCATAAGACCATTCTTGCTGCACACCTCACCGGCTCTGCACTTTGCCAGCTGCGAGGGTATTTTCTATACAGTACCTCAGACAGTGCATATCTTCTGTGCCAGAGAAACTGCAAATTTTATTTAAACAGAAGATTCTGTGACATGTTTGGTCATAATCAAACCATCTCACAGCTTCTATTTTTTTTCACAACCTATTTGCTTAAGTGCACTGTAGAAGTTTGAGGTGGGGAGAAAAGCAGATTAATTTTTTTGCAAATGTATTCCTCATAAACCTTACATTGCTGTCTTTTTAATTTGTTTTTGTGTGGAAAAACTGAAAAGCTTCTAACTTGAGTTTGTGTGACTTCAATTCTGAACATATCTTAATAGGTCTTTTATTTTTACCATCTGTTCTTCAAACTAAGTAAGTAGCTATTCAGTAAATAGACAAATATTAGCAGCTTTTAGGTTGTTGTTCATATAAAGCAGGCAACCCACGCTTTCATTTCTTTACATTCTGTTTCCTTTATAAATTCGCTACTGGACTTTTCCCCAATACATTTTGTCCCCCGTATCAGGTGTAATCCTTCCAAGCTGGCTAGATACGTTTCAGTAACTGGTTTTACTATGGCACACAAGATGTTTGCACAAGCAGCAAACCAAAACTGCTGGGATGTTCAGCAAATGTTCATTTGAAAGGCCAATGCTTGAACTGGTAATAGGTTGACAGGCTTCGTTTAGCTAGCACACTAATCCCAGCAGTGTCCACAGCAATGTCTTTAGCACTGCGAGGCAGCATCAGGACTCACTGACTTCAGCAAGCTGAGGGAGGAGATGTGACTCAAAGCGCAGGCAACCAAATTGCAGAGGTATCTACAATTGCACACCCATGATTTGAAAAAGGTGATGTTTGTCTCTGTGTATGTGTGTGTGTGAGTACATGTGCGCAGGGTTGTCTGTCCGGGGAGGGGAAAGGCGAACAGTGAGAGCCTGTGGTTTACAGTCAGGACCAGTTTAAGCTTGCCTCTCACAAATAAAGCCTTAAAAAGTTTTGCATCACATGGCTTAAGATAAAAAATGTTTTTCTCTGTTTGAGAATACTGATGCTCAGGCCTTTGTGTGGAAATATTAATTATTGGTCTCCGGTGTTGATTAAATTGTTATGAGAGCTGTGCCTGGGCACATCCTTGCTTATGTGGCCATGAACAATTTAGTGCTTGCTGTAACAGTATTTTTAATAGTGTGTTTTTAATTATGCCCTTCCTGGGGTTGGACTAATTTGGCAAAGAGGGACCTTTACTTGCTCAGCTAGTTATTGTCCTGTCTTGTACTCTTTGGCCACAAAACACACACGCTTCCATACAGTGTTTGCATAACTGGGAGAAGTGGGAGAGTTATTTTTTATGAACTCTTGATTGTGTCTGTCTGTACTAACTGTTGTACTAACTGATATTGCCCATAGGGTTAGCAAACAAGAGTTTTTTTAGTCTGAAAAGAATTACCAAACAAAAAAGTTGCATTGTTCAGGCAAATTTTTCTCATTGTCCAGTAGTCCAGCTCTATGTGTTTTCTCCTTCATCTGAATCATGGCCAAATCTCTTAGCCTTGTTATACCTACCCAAAGCCCTATATGTTGTCTTGTCAACCTTAAGTCTTCCTTACTTTTTCAATTCTTTGTACTGATAGGTTTAAAAAACAGACTTCTGTTTTCACATTTAAATGCCACGTAAAAGGAAGAGTTTAACTTTTTGCTGGATTAAAATGTAATAGGTAACTTCTTGCCTTCATTAACTGAGTATCAGTAAATTGGCAATTAGTTGAGATTAAGACTATGTTTATTCTGAAGATGCAAAGTCAAATGATTTTTTTTAGTTTTGGTGGTGGTAGTGGTGGTGTTTTCCCAAAATTTTCTGCTCTGATGGAGGTTTTTCACTATTGTGTTCTTCTCAGACTGTTATATGTTGGGTACCAAATATAGTTCAGCAGTTGCTTTGAGTTGAGAATACTGAACAAGATCAGCTCTATTTTAGTGCTTTGAGTGGTAGTGGCAAGCTTGGTGTAAAACATGAATCTCTGTCCAAAACAATGATTCTAAGCATCTGCACATGCTATTTGGAGAAAAACAAGCTTCTGTAGTTCAAAACAGACACAGATCTTCTTGCTTTTCAAGGACTGTGCTTGGATTTTTAGGTGCTGATCTGAGATTTGACTTTCTGGCTGAATAGGAAGGCCTCAGTGTTAGTACAAATTCTGGAGATATTTTGGGTTGTGCAAAAAAGTCTTTTGTCTATAGGTAGACAAGTTTGTGCTACTTGGATAGGATGAGAGATGCAGGTTTTAGAGTGACGTATCAGTGTGATTTTGTTTGCCAGACAAAGGTTTCAAGCTTAAACTTTGAGGGGTCATGCTGGGATTGCCTGAGAGGATGTAAGCTTAGAGTTCCCTTGACAAAAGTTCAGTGTCAGTTTACTGCACATTTTACACCTGTTAAAGTGCTTGGCATCAGCCCAGTGAAGATTTTATTGGCAAAATTGAAGTGGAAACATCTTCAGCATCACAAACCAGATTTGCAGTATGTATTTTGTCCCTATACATCTTCATGTATGCATACTTTTTCCCAGGTGAGAAAATGGTGCAGATGAATGCTGCTTCTGCTCCAAGGGTGGAGGCATATCTGGAATGGATCTTGAGTAATGCCTTGAAAGAGCACAGTAACACCCACCTTTTGGCTTCCCCACAGAGAGCAGTCCAGCTCTTCATGGTAACTGGGAGAGCTAAGGGCAATAAGCATAGAGAGAGATGTCTGTGTGCATGTGTGGGCACATGTGCGAGCTCTTGTACTCTCAGGTAACAAACCTCAAGAAACTTTCCAGGTTAGTTTGTGTCTTACTCTGAGCTCCCCAAGCCTCTCCATGTGCATAATTTTTGTTCCAGCTTCATCTCCCCCAGCTCACAATCTGTCTGTAATGACTCACACGCTCTCTAGCTTTGATTTATACTCCATCTGCTTCCTCAGCCAGTCTGATCCCAGTTCTTCTGTAACACAGTGTAGGAGAAGTGTGGGACAGGAGCAGAACTTTAGCAGAATCTGTATTCAAGAGAGAGGAGGGGGAGGTGTATTGACTCCAGCCTCAAAGTTTCTTCTTGTCTCATCTATCTCAGTGCAAGCACTTGGCTAAGCTGTGAAATGTAAGTCTGTACTTGCTAGTAATAAGGCTGGGGCTGACTTGGAGAAATTTGTCCTTCCTGAAGGTGTGTGGACACTCACATCAGATTTGGTCTCAGAGTGTTCCCACTCACCACATATTTATGGGTTTTTAAAAGGAATGTCCTTTCTCTCCTGCTTATTGAAAGGACTATCACAGTTCCCTGAGGAAAAATAGCAGTTATTTTGCCTCTTTGCTGCAGGCAGGGGATAGTGACACAAAGGTAGCAGGGAGGCTGTGTCCTAATGCCTGGCAGCCAGAAATGTGCCACAACTCTCTGGTGGAGGCAAGCAGCTGATGTGCACAAGAGCCTTGCACTCAGATCATCACTGTCTTCTCTCAAGGATAAGGTGACCCTCAGAGGACTGAAGATCACTTAGCCATGGAAAGGCTGCCCCCTCTTAGCTTATAGAGGGAGATCACATCTCAGAGACAGTACAGAGCTGATGGCCTCTGCATTCCAGACAGCAAAACTAAATTTCTCCCTCTTTTAGAGACTAGCTTGTCGCAGACTCTCCCACCCATGAGCATCATGAGAGAGGATTTGGTGCAATCCTTGGAATTAAAGCCAGGAGGGAATTTTCCTAGGGACACTGGTTTAGAGGTAATGATATTTTTTACTTGCTCCTGACACAGCTTATGAAAAGCCACCTGTAAAGGTGAAACTGGTCATTCTAAGTTAGATAATGCTTTACTAATATCAGGAAAGGGGATGTGGCCCAACATCTGGCAGAATACCCCCAAGAAGATATTCTCAGGGCTTGGATTCTTCTCTGTTACTGGTAAGTGGAAACACATACAATAAGACTGTTTGGGACTGCATCTGAGTGCCATGATGTACCAAAAATACGATAGAAAGAGATGTAGAATGTTACAGGAAAGCTGCAGAATACACAGAATTTGATTTTGCCTGTTTACTGAGAAAATTTCACAAGGACAATGAGTTAAACAAAGCAGCATCTTCTCTTTGGATGGTAAGGTTTTGCATGCATGACACGAACTGACAAGACTTCTTTTTGAAAGATAGAGATCAAGATCTGCTCCAGATTTATAACTGGAATAGAGAGGGATGCTGCAGGCAAGGGTTGAGGTCTCTGCTGTTAGTCACAATGGAGACAAGCTGGCAAAAGTGAGAGCTGGAATTCTCAGATCTGAGGTATGCAAAAATATGTGGAAAGTAGGCAGGGCAGAATTACCAAGAAAGATAGCAGGAGTTTTCAGAGAGAAACCTGTTTTCAAAGTGTAGAAAATGTGGCTTCCCTCTGTGGTATTTCTTGGCAGCCTGCTAACACTCCTTTTTTTTTTTTTTGAGTTCTTATATTTTAAGACTATAGCTTTGTAAAAATTGTGAACAGTGATTCGGAGAGACAGACACAAGTATTTAAAATACAGGTGCATATGTGCTGTTTTACTCCTCTTCCTCCAGCACTGAGGATGCCCTCTCTTAAGATTTTCCCATTCTATTTAAAAATTCCAGGAATGATGGAAAAAACAAAGAGGCTTTCCTACCTTCCAGTGCTTTTCTTAGAGCTCTGGCTGATTTCAAGACATGAGACATAGACCAAATATTTTCTTCCCACATGTTTTTAGGGCATGTCTCAGCTAAAGGACAGAGGAGAAGCTCCCAGCTGCACTCCCATCCAGGAAAATCCCTCAGTTAAAATTGAGAAAGAAGAAAACTGTCCTACATGGGAATGTTTGGGATGGGGTGGGGGCGGAGATATGAAATAAGAGCTAGTGAAAAGGATCTGCATCAACATGGACAGGATTACAGTCAGAAGCAGCAATATGCTTCTAGGCTGGAGGTCTGTCTGTGTTTACGCTGGTGCATGCAGGCCAGGTGTGACTGGAAGGGTGACACCAATGGAGAATGAGAAGAGCTGCTCCTCTTCCACTTTTGACATAGCAGATTGACCCAGAGCATCCTGACTGTGTCCAGCAGTGTTCATGTCCTGTTACAATCCCTTCTGCTATGTTATGTGGATATGGCAGAAGCCTAAGCATTATGAGCCTCCTCTTAGCCACCTTGCAGTCCACATCTGACTCCTGCATACACCCATAAAGTCCAACAGTCTAACAGTCTTTGCACAGAAAGAAAGTAGCAGAAGAAAGGATCAGTCCAATGCTCTTTCTCCTAGCTGAATCAATCCTCTGTGGGGATTGCAAAAAACATCCAAAAGCTTCTCTTTGAGGAGCAAACACAAGAAAACTGGCTCAACTGAAGAGTGTGATGGACTACTCCCCTTACACCAGCTATAAGGTGACATCCTCATCTTCATCCTCATCCAGGTCAGTGGAGCGTAGGCTCATGTCCTTGAGTATATCTGAGATGTTATCAGCAACTGGCCCTGTCAGCTCCATCTCTTCCAACTCCGTATCAGTGGTATAAGTAGAGCACAGGACTTCCCCCTCTTCATGCAAGTGTGAAAGCTCGGGGGAGTGCGAGCAGGGAGGCAGTGGGCTCTCTGTGCCCAAGTCTGCTGCTTGCTGTGCTGCCACCATGCAGTTGTCCTGCTGGTTCCACACCCGAGAGGCCCGACTGACCTTCTCACTGCTGGTGGAAGTCCGGTTGGTATCACGGAAACTGGCGAGAGGTGGACGGAGGCGAACCCCAGAGCTTGTAGAGCCCTCTATTGCCTTCTGGAGCTATGAGGAGAGAAAAAGTTCAGTAAAAACACATGAAAGGGGGGCTAACTCAGCCCTGCCCAGCAGAAGTTCATCTACTGTCTGGGATAAAGGGATCACAAACAGAGAGAGTCACAGCTCTACATCTGGGGCCTTTGGAGATCATCTTTTACACTGGTGGTGTAATTTTTCATTCCATGGTAAATGACAAATTCTACACCACTTTCAGAGACAATAATAGCCACTCAGTGAAGAGCCGTATGTTCACGAAAAGGATGAACAATCTAACATCCCTGTAAACAACACCTGCTGCCTCCTCTGAATTACAGTCATCCATTCCTCTACATGGCTTCCAAAGGGTTTACTCAGAATTAAACACTGGATTGAAAATGTTACATATATTCCCAGCTGGATCCTCCAGCACCTGTAAGTTATTGCAGTAATCTACAGGAGATTTGCAGTTGATTAGGAGGAGATGAAAGGATATTTACTTACCTCTTCCAAAGCTAACACTCCCCTCAGCTTTCCCATACTGGTTACATAGGCATGGCTGAGGCCCAGTAATGAGAACAATGTATGTGTCTGTGAGCAAAACCACAAAAGACCATTTTCAGGGACTTTGGAAACTGGTAACATGATACTTTGTGTTAGAGCTGGGACTTGGGATTTAGAAGTGGGAATCACAAAGGCATGCAATTCTGCAGTTATCCCAGTGAGAAACTACTTCTTCCCTTCCCCTTGTGTAGCTAGCAAATACTACCCTTTGATCCTTCTGCTGTGCAGCCGTAGTTGGGAGTGTGTTGATGATGGAGAGGACATTCTCAAGGTCACTCACATCCTGTATCTAGCAAGCAGAGATTCATATGCAATACCCTGTGTATGTGAGGACTTATGCAGATCCTGTTTCATTATGGTGCTGGAAATTAAACTATCTAATATGCAAAGTCAGAACCTGCTTAGGTTATTTATTCCAGTGCTTTTCTTAACACTAGAAGATTTCTTTTCTCCTGTTCCAGAATATTTTCTGTCAAAACTCAAGCTTGTTACTGCTTATCCTGTGCAATGGGAACACTGAGAATAAGTTATTCCCTTTAAGACTTCTGAAAAGGACAGATATCACACTGCTATCAGTCTTCTTTTCTTCAGCCTAAGTATATCCCGTTATTTTCCTTCATAGATCAGGCTTTCTAAAACTTTCAGCATTCTCAGTGCTCATCTGTGGCATATTTCCAGCCTCCAAGTTCTTTAAGCTGAGCTCTAGGTGGACTTCACCTGTGGCCTTATATGAAGTCATTCTTTCACAGCTGGTGTTTGCCTCTTTTTTTTAACATCACATGACACACTGAATGTCATGTTCAAGTGTAAACTAGGGAAACTCTCGTTTCTCAGGAACAAGACATTTTACCCTAATGTAAAAGAAAATCAGACTGATTGAATACAATTTGATCATGATAAGATTGTGATATTCTTGCCATTGTCAGTAGTCTCACATTTAGTTCTAACTATGCATACCTCAGACGGTTTGATTATTTATTCCTGCATCCAAGTTAAGGTGACTTGTCTGTTATTTCAGAATTTCTCCTTTGCTCTTTTTTACAAGAGGTATGAAATTTTCCCCATCTGAAATCTTTAGGTATTATTTCTTGTAACCCCTGTATTATCAAATATAAACGCTAGTCGTTTTCAGATTACTTCAGCCAGCCAGCCCTTTAGAAAACACCAAACTCATCTTAAGTATATGCTAACCTGTTCTTCTTTTGCTCAAGGCTGAGACCTTAGCCTTTTGATAACAATAACTCATTTTGTGCAAGGCGTATGCTGACTGTTCACATTAAATGAATATTTTTAAAGATATGCATTGTGCACCTTTGCTTCAGTAGACTGCTTTCCCTTTCCATTGAGTGAAAGCCCAGCCCTCTCTTACTCCTGATGTACAACGATTGCTTTTATCTCCAGTCATATCTGACTAACTCTAGAAGGTGTATGATCCAGCTTCCTCTTTCCTTGTGCTTCAGTTCAATGAAGAGCCTATGATATAGGGTGTTTTCAAGCAACTCTTCTCATGCACTGGGGCAGACTCTAAACCGTGATTGAAAAACCCCGAGAGATCCAAGAAGTACCCATTCCAGTGATGCACAGTGACAAAGCAGAGTGTAATGGCCCCAGCAGCAAGGAATACGGTGCTTCTGTTCATGTAGTGATTGGAAACTCCTATATACTGTGCAAAAGCTATTTTAATAAATGCACTCAGACTTCTTATCATGTTGCTTTTCATTTTGCAGGAGATTGGAAGTACACACATAGCAAACTGTAGCTGCATGTGGAAGTAGCTGGTGTTAGTAGTTGTAGGTGAAGAAAAACAGAGGAAATAAGTCATAGACTAGACTTGCAATCACAGATAAGGTGGAGAAAAACTGTGTATGCCTCAGAGAGACATACACTGCCCCTACCTTGTGCAGGGAAGTTCTCTCCACCAATTGGAAAGGGGAAGGGTCTATGCGACAGCTGTCAAAGCACACATTCTTGTTCAGCTCCTCCTGTTCCCAAGCATCTATCTGACAGAGGAAAGAAGAGGAATCACTCTTATGGTAATCAGCAATGTTGCTGTCTTGTGTACTTGAACTAGTTCCAGTCTCCTGTTAATGCTTCTTTCTTCTTATGTATTTCATTCGTCTTGCCCATTATATCATACCCCTCAGGTTTCCTTGCCAGATGTCAAGTCCCTATGGAAACAGAACAATTCCAGTACCTCAGATGTTTTCTAAGAAGGTGAGGGTTTGTTCCTTCCTGCTTAGAGAGGGAGTGAACATCTTTGTTTTCCTTTCTGAGTGCATATTCCCCTTGTCATTTCAAGATAGTGGCTCCTTTGTGTAAAAAATGAAGGAACAACATAGATTCACAGAAAGATTTAGGTGAGAGGGAACCTGTGGAAGTCTCTAGTCCAAAACTCTGCTCACAGCAGGGATGACTTCAAAGCTAGATTAGATTAGTCAGAACTTTACTCAGCACATCTAGCAGAACAATCTGTTCTCTTATTGGGTGAGACTTGCCCACTGTGCAACTCTAAGAAGAAAATAGCTTTAGCTATGGCTTTATGTGGCAATCACTGAGGTTGTCAAAGTTCAGGAAGTATTGCAAGTGATAGAAAATGGGCAAAAAAAGCACTGAATTAACCCCACTGCCTTTGTGTCCACCCTTACCTCTTCTGGTCTCATTGTCTCAACGATTTCCACTGGCTCCTGTAAGAGGAAACGCTGTTCAGGGCAGAGAAAGAACCCACGGTTTCACAGAGTACAGAAAGGAAACATATGCATAGGCTCCTCACCCCATGTGGTCCCCTTTTTGTTCCAAATAGTATATTAGTGAGTGTTTAGATTTTCTTTATACTCATACATTATAAGGGCGTACTCTGTACTTGCAGTTCTTCCCTTGTCAATGAAGATTGACTGTGGAATATTGGTGGAGCAATTCAGGTGCCTAAACATGGTCACCTAGTATTGCTTTAGATGCCCTCAGATACCTTACATGGGGTCCAACCACTGCCCGGTGGATGGGTCTCCCATAGGTTCTGTATGATATCCACCAGCCCTATGCAGATATGTCAGATACACATGCGCATCTAACACAGCACAAGGCAAAAACATTTTTTCATTTCTATCTGGCCAAAACTGTTTGCCAAATAGAATAGAATAGCACTTTATTCTAGGTTAGCCAAAATAGCATTAAGTTATTCACTGAGAAAAAGATGCCCACACTCAATCATGATGGTAACATTGACACTTGAGCACAGATGACTCTTTAGGAAGATCCATACTCCTTTACAGTAATCACACCCTTTCTGCTTGGAGAGAGTTCCCCACTGACGCTGTCAGAGTTCAGGACCATGAGTGTGCTCAGGCTTTGGCCAAATGCTGGTTCCAACTAGTAGCTTCTATTTCCTTTCCATTCCCTTCCCTCTTAAGGGTACTACTAGGCTTTCGGAATCCCTAACCTGGATGGCACTCTCTGTTTGAAGTGGACGGTTGTAATGGCACAAGAGCTGCTGGATCAGTTGTCTCAAAATCCTGAAATTGCCTGAAGGATGAAAACAAACAGGTGGATAAGAGAGAAGAATGAGGGAGAGACAAAAAGACAAAGCCCCATGCCCATGTCCTTGCCCAAGGCAGGCTGGGGAATAATATGAGTGATATAGTAGATGGTATATGACAGGGCTAAGCCAATCATAATCTAGCATTCCATTTGTGAGATTGCATCTGGGACATGCCAGAAGAAATATTTTCATGCAATATCTTTTCCTCAAGGAGGGGAAGCAAACCATTACAAAGTAGCCCTTGCAGGTAATGTTAATGTATCAGTGTCCCTGAAGAAAAAAGAAACAAAACAAAAAGCCAGAAGCAAGACTACTAACACAGCAAACGGTCTGATACAAGGGATAAACTGCTGTGGTGAGAGGTTTCTGCAGTCCACAAAGAGGATGTGGTTTGGAGGATGAGTGTGGAAAGGGACGGTGAGAATTCAGAAATTACTTCAAAGGCAAAACACGTCAAAAGCCTGAACGTGACAGGTACAAAGAGGTGGGGAGTCCATGAGATGTACCAGCAGTGTAATGGTAGGGATGAAAAAGACTGCAGAATTATTCTCCCAGGCAGGACAGTCAGGAATTAGCAAAGAGGAGGAGATAGGTTTCGGCATTGTTATGAAGTGAACAAAGCTGTGGAGGAAGGTTGGTCAGAAACAGCGACAGCCGTGAGTCAAACTAAAAATTATGGCAGGGAAAGCCTCGTGAAGTCACGCCTGCTCCACTTGCTTTTGTCACTCCTGGATCACTCAGTACTAGCTTCATGAAAAATGCCTCATACTGTCCTTGTTTTGATGTAATTCTTTTTTTGCCTTGGTAAGGAAGCTGGATGCCTGTCTCACCACTCTACTGCCTTGGAAGCATAAAGTGGATTTTCCTGTGCCTTACAGGTTTAGCCATACCTGGGTTGTGTTAAGGAACCTGAATGTGCTATATCCTATATTACATGCTAACCTTTGCGTGCCTAAAAGCATGAACTTGAGTCCTATCCTCTATTCATTCACAAAATTGGACCACATCTCTATGCTTATTCATTCTCTGCATATTTCAAGACACGTAAAGGAAAAAAAACACCACCACCATCCTGCAACAAATATACATTGTATACAATTCAGAGATGAGCTATGAGTACAGTCTTGGAAACAAAGCTAATATAGGCTGGAGTGGCACACAAAGAACACAGTATATTAGTGTTTGTCTATCATATTAATGTAGCTGAATCAAAGAGGTGTATGTCCAAGGGAGAAGCTGTTCAGTTTTGGAGATGGCTGAGCCATAGCCTAAGCTACTCAAAAAACAAGTACAGATGTTTAGCTCTTGTGTTGCTTTTCATAGGTAAATTCATCCACAGGGTGAAGGAGGCAAGAGATGGAACTCTTCCACCCAGACTCTCCAGAAATTATCCAAGGAGATGTTATTGCCAAGGATGGAGTGGGAAGTACTGACAGAGAGAGAGCAGCTTGAGTGGGCCCACTTTTTCCATGCTCTCTGAGGGATTACAAAAAGAGATATTTCCAGGTATGTTACACTGATGTTGAGGTGCACTAACAAAGTACCTTTAATACAGAAACAGCTCCTTCTCTCTAGTCTCTGGAAAATCAGCACCTTGCACAGGCAGGTACGCACAGTTAGTATGAAAGCTTACACAAGCTGGCTAGGATGTGGCTGAGACATGCCAGAATTTACCATACCTGCTTGCTGTGGCTCCAAAGTTGCAGGCATTTGTTTAATAGGACTCGTTGGGCCATTGGGCTCCTCTGCGTAACTGGGAGTGGGACTTGGGGGCTGAGGCAGCTGTTACAGAAAGGAGAGAAAATAAAGTCCACCCTGTGTCATTTCTTTTTCAGCCTCTCCAAATGCTTTGCTGCTTCTTAAGCAGTCTCTGTGTTGCAGTCTCTCCACTTCTCTGCCTCACCTCTCCCTTCTCATCTGTATCCTCATCCTCATCAACATAAGCAAAAGATTCACGCTTCAGCTTTGGCAGGGTTGCCCATGGTCCCTTGCTGTGCCCATCGTAGGGTGCCTCAAACAGCTTTTGCTGCATTTCTCTGTTGAGAAGCCGTCGCCGTTCAGGGCTTATATGTCTCTGGAGGAGAGCCTGCAGTTCGGATCGCTCTACGGACCCCAGAAGGATCATGGTCTCTGCATAATACAAAGCAGAAGCCATTAAGCTGCTTCAAGGTTTTGAATGTCCTCTGCCACACACTGCCCCTTCCTCTCTCCACCTTCTTCAAAGTGCTCGAACTCATGCTATCTAGAGATATACAAGAGCCATTGACCATCCTTGCTAGTTGCTGCTAATACACTGTGGGGCTGTGGGAAGCTCACCATCCCTGAGTCATGCCATTCCTCACCACCACATCAGAATCAGGCTCTTTACTTACACGAGCTCCCTACCTGTTGTCACAGTTCAGTCCACAAACTTCCCACACACCTCCCTTACTGCTTCACTGCCCACACTCCAGCTTACCTGTCTGACCAGCTGAAGCAGCCTTCTGTTATACATCACCCATAGCAGAAGATTTTTAGGATGATCTTTTATGTAGGGGGTCACACTGTCTCCTTCACAGCGTGTAATTTGAAAGCTAGTTTCTTTGGCTTTTTAAGATGAGACAGTCTTCAATGAAGGACCAGTTTCTCCACATTGCTTACCTGGTGAGTCCACCAAAGGCAAAGTCTTAACAGTGGTGCTTTGGAGTAGAGTTTGCAAGTCTCGGTATTTACAGTTGGAGGAGACGAATTTCACATCTTGGACCATAATATCCTCAACAAAGATATTGTATTTGCTGCAAATTTATGGACAATAGGGTGAAGAGTTTGATATTGAAAATGTCTAGCAGATAAATTCCTTAAGGAAATACAAAAATGACCACTTCTTTAAAAAGTATTCTCAATGCAGTTGCTAGAAAATCTTCCGTGAGAGTAACCAAAGAGGACTTTCCAACAGGATCAATATAGATTAACTGGATTTTCATTACAGTTGTATTCCACTCAATTACCCCTCACTACAAAAATGCACACATATATATACATATATGTGTAGATGTTTTATAGATACATACTAGAGAGAGGAAGACATGTATATGAATAACAATTTTAAGCAAAACATCCAAATAAAATGACTTTTCAAACATTTGCTGGAGAAAGAAATCCAAACCCCAATTAATTCAGAAAAAAAAGTGGAAATAAGACACTTGATTTTAAAATTTTTAAACTGAAGCAATTTGGCAGTATTAATACAAATTCAGTAACATTGTAGATTATTCAAACTTTAGCTTTCAGTAAAAAAAAAGAGGAAGGCTTTTCTCCATTTCTGTGTATGACCCTTAATTCTACTCCACAACTTGTTCTTTCTTGCTGCAGGCCTATTCTGCCTGTTTTATTTTATTTGTAGGACTATCCCCTTTTCATGACCTTCTGTTCTTCCATGGTCTTACCCTAATCCCAGAGGCCTCCACCTCTGTTTTACTACTATACCTTATGTGATTCCAGCCCAGGTCTGGCAGGTAGGGCAACTTCTTCACCTGGATGATGCTGTCATAGAGGCTGGGCTGCAGACTCTGGGCCACCATGTTGGCAAGGATGACAGCCACCATCATGGGGAGGATGTGAGAGATCTGACCTGTCAGCTCAAAGCAGATCACAGCAGTAGAGACAGTGTGGCTCACTGCTCCTGTCAGCGCTGCTGCACCTTTCCCAAGAAGGGTAGAAAAGGAATAGGGAGAGAAAAAGACTGTCATAGAGAAACAGAATATCATGCCAACCAGGAAAGTCATGGGGATGGGACCAGGTGACGAAAAAGAAAGACATGGAAACTCACCGATAACCGCATACCCTCCAGGTAAGATTTGATAAACAATACCATCAAAGAGGATCCCGTTGGGAAAAAGTGATGCCATGATTTCCCCAATAAGACGCCCAAATGCAGCACCTGGAAAGTATCACTGACAATTATGGAATTAACTTCTAAGGAACAGTTGCTCTGTGCTGTGCTGTGAAGCTGTGCTGGGCAATCACTGGATTTGATTGCCAAATCACTGGATATTGTCGAACAGAGACAAAATCAAAATTTACATTAAAATGACACTGGGGACTACAGAGTAGTTCTTAGTTACAAAATAGAGAAGTTAGACTCCAAGAGGAGAAAAAGGGGCTAAGATACATAAATACAGTTGACCCCTCATTCTTCTGCTTAGGCGCACCAGGCACAGCAGTATTTGTGATTCCCGGGTAGGAGGAAATATTTTCAGAATATACAGTGTCAGTCCAGATCACAGCTGGGGCCTTTCACACACTCATTCTGTGACTGTCCAAACACTAGAATCACAGCTTACAGAAGAGTTTAGGTGGGAAGGGACTTCTGGAGGTCTTGTGCTGACTCCTGCTCAGAACAGGGCTAATAGATCAAGTTACCCAGGGCCTTGTGCAGACAAACTTTAAAACTCTGCAAGGGTGGAGATACTCCAGCCTTTCTGAGCACCTTCACCAAGGAAACAATTTTTTTCTTAAGTTCCATCAGAATTTCCCCTGTTGCAACTTGTGCCTTTGCTTCTTATTTACTGTGTGTCTCTAGGAGGAGTCTTTCTATCCTCTCTATCCCCTGCTGCATTAGGTAGGGAAGGCTGCAGTTAGATCCCTTCTTGGCCTTCTCTTCTGAAGGCTGAACACGCCCAGCTACTTCACGCTCTCGTTATTTGTTTTGTGCTCCAGCTCCCCAACAATCTTAATGCTCTCCACTGTACTCATTGCACTTTGTCAAAATCTCTTGTATTGGTG
Organism: Eurystomus gularis; assembly: GCA_013400335.1. Classification (NCBI taxonomy): domain Eukaryota; kingdom Metazoa; phylum Chordata; class Aves; order Coraciiformes; family Coraciidae; genus Eurystomus; species Eurystomus gularis. The sequence continues at coordinate 124,961 of VZZY01022795.1, forward strand.
GCCACAAGATGTCACAATATTCCAGAATTGTGTCCAAAACATTGAATGCAGGGAAAAAACCAATTTATTTGACTTGCTCGCTAGACTTTTCCTAAAACAGCCCTATTTGTGGTAAGCCTTCACCACTGCAAGGGTAGGCTACTGACTAAAGTTCAGTGGCTGCCTGCCAGAACCCAAAGGTCCTTATCACACACCATTTCATTTAAGAGTTGTGGATACTTAATGCTGAACTTCATAAGCTTGTACACTTCGGCCTAACATAGCCTCTCTTAACATTAGCATTGTATTCTTTTTATTTTTTGGTCGTGGAACAAAAACCATTTAAAACACAATAAACTCCTGGAAGTTGCCATGTTTCAGTCAGAAGAAATGACTAAGTGGTAGGTTCCGTTGCAAGTAATAGGTTTTAGGTTATCTCTTCTACTACTAATTGTAGGATGAAAGTTTTGCTGGAGGTTAAGAGGCAGAGAAACAAGAAGGCCATGGCTCAGCATGCCTCCCCCCACTGTAGATTTCCTTATGTAAAAGGACAAGGATTTCCTCCTCAGCATTTGGATTTGGGGAGTGGGAAAATGACAAAAGAAAAGACTGAGAGGCTGTTATATGGACTGTTAACCAAGCTTGTCATAGACGTCAAATCTCGTCAAGTCTCTAGTTGATGACTCATCCACTAGAAGAAACCTACTGGGTATATAGGCAATGTCTCTCTTATTCTTTCCACCTGTCAGACCTTTCCACCTGTTTTGCTGCAATGCAAAATTGAAACTCACCTAGAACAAAAACAGGCATGAAGCCTCCACAAGGGATTGGCATCGTGGTAGCAATGACAGACATCCAGAACTAGAACAGAGGCAGAGGGTGTGGTTGTTACTGAGCAGCAATAGCATCTCCTGCAGCCCCACTCTACTGCCCAGCCTGCGAATCCATGAGGAGACTTGTTCTGAGGGATCTGGCACTTCAGCCAGAAAGTGGTAAAGGGGCTGTGGGGTGTGAAGAGGAGCTGGAGTAACTCTGGCAACGCACCAACACTGACACAGAGGACCTCTGGGTGACTGCTGTGGTGGCAGTGAATCACCAAGGGGATGGATGAATACAGCAACACCTTTGGCTTCCAACTCAGAAGCTGAGATTTCTTACTGCTCCAAGCAGCTTAGCTTTTCATAGAACAAGGTTGTCAAAATTTCACAGACTCAGTGCTAAGGGAACTCTGGAGATCTCTCCCCCAACTCCCTGCTCCCAGAAAGGCTAATTTCTAAATTAGATCAGATTGCTCAGGGCCTTATACAGGTGGGTACTGAACATCTTGAAGGGTGGGGATTCCCCAGCTTTTCTGGGCATTTTTGCCACTGCTGACCCACAGTTAGGGGAAAGCTTTTCCCTGAAGTCTAGTTCCTTTATTCTAGCTTGTGTCTGTTGCCTCTTGTCCTATCACTTTGTTGGGCAAAATGATGAAATCAGTCCTGGTACCGCTAAGACCAGTTCAAATGCTGACTTAGCACAGCACATATATATAGACTTCTGGAGGTAACAGCCTACTCTAACAAACACCTCAAAGGCCAATACACTCAGACTTTCTCAGGCAATATAACAAGAGATTTCCACAGTAGAGTGGAACAGAGAGTGCTGCTGTTTCAGAAGCTTGTCCAAAGAAGTGTACTGGCAAGATGTCCCTTGCTGCAGCAGTATCATCCATAGGAAAGAAACAACCATGGTCCAGCACATCAAGAACAATACTTTCAGTTGTTTCAGGTCCATATTCTCTTGAGAGTGGGCAAATCCTTCCTGTTGAAGGTCCACCTTTAAGGAAGTGATGCCGCTGCAGATGTTGTTGTAGCTGTAGTCAGATGAGATACTAATCTGTAGACAGTCCATTTGGTGAGAGGCAATCCACTCAAGACAGCTTTTCTGCTGTAAATCTCATAGTATGGTTGGCATGAAAGGGAAAAGGAAGCCAAGCTATAGTCTGCCATTTAGGAAAGCCCTCTACAAAGTCAACAAAGAGCCAGAAGAACAACATCCTCAGCCCATGGCAGAGGAACATGCTGTGAGGATGGGTTGGACCATCAATTTCATACTGGCTGTTGCTCTTCCTTCCATAAGCAATATCAATATTCCAGAGGAGGAGTTCCTGTCTGGCTACAGAGGCCAGCAAGCTGCAGAAGTGGAGTACTGTTAACTAAGCTCTGTCTGTGGTACCAAATCCAGGCCAGATACAGCTGAGAACTGGGACTATAATGCAGTGGAGAATCAGGCCAAGTCTTTGCCCAGAGTCATAACAGCAGTTTCTTTTTTATGTCATCTATCCCAACTTTGGATACATCCAGAAGAAAATAAACAACTCGGAGCAGTTATCTAGTGAGTTGAGAAAGCCTTTAGTTAATGAGACAAGGCCAATGAGTCTAATGTGTGAGGATACAGCTCTTTCAAAGGAGAACAGATGGGCTGAGGGTAGATACATCATGTAGTCCGTCCCTCTTTCATTCAAGTAAATGAGATCTTATCTGCATAGTACACTACAATCAGAATTATCACAGAAGCAGAACCCTTAACTGCCTGTCCGAAATTCGATACAGCGTTTTACTTTAGGTGGAATCAGCTGTGTCAATCAATCACTGATGTCCATTTGTGAGCTACTGAAATGTTCAACTGATACGGCAAGGTGGCCTCAGCTCTTTTGATCCTTTGCATCAACAAAAAATATCATCATTTCTATGCAATTTTTACACTTTTATATATATATTTTTTTTTCTTTCTTAGGAAAATATCTTTCTTGCTACTTGTATTTTGAACAATGGAATGTTTTCTTTTTTCAAGTCTCTTCTCTTGCTCTGTCACGTATCAGTTACACAACTGACCCTTGCAGAGGCTGAACAGATTCAACTTCCACAAACCATGTCAGCTCAGAACATTTAATCTGCTGTTGCTTTCTGAGAGTGAGCAAAACTGTTTTCAGCTGCATCAAGTTATGGTACTTCTAAAAAATCCTTGAGCCTCACACAACTACAGATTGTGCATGCAGACTTTTATTTGTCTCCTCTCTGTAGTCAGGAATATCAAGTAGACTGTATCAGACTTTATTTGGACCAAATATAAATTATCTGAGAGCTTTTTACTCAATTTTTTTTTTTTTGTGGAACCTGAGAAATCTTTCCTGATGTAGTCATCTCTAATAAATACTACACAGTGGGTACCAAAGGTCACTCAGCAGGATGCATGAGGAAGATGACCTAGGGAGCAGCGAGGAAGGTTACTATATTAAGGCAAGGAAACTATTCTCTAATCATTTTGGTGATCTTGCATTCAAGGTGGGCAAACATCACATTAAAAGATGTAAGAACCCATTGAAGTTATAGTGCTTAATTCAATACCCAGCAACTCCTCATTGACAGTTGATAAACTATTTTACAAAGGATTAAGAACATTCCCTCTGAGTGGAGTATGGTAATGGTGAACTGGTTTTCCTACCTTCATGAGGAAGAAAAGTAGGATGATGATGAAGACGCTGACTTTAGGATGGATCCAGGCAGCAGATTTCCCTAGAATCTGAGGGTCCCCTGTGTATTTTGCCCAGGTATAGTTATCAAAGAGAGAGCTGATGGCTTCCCGTGGCATCAACTAAAAAGCAAAGTACCGGGCATGAGCCATGAGATGAGATGAAGTAAATATTCTACTTCTGTTCCAAATAAGTAGAGGTTTTTCCTTTGGTAATCCATGATTATGAGACTTAATTCACATTTTTAATCTTCAGGAGGAGAGACAGAACTTTACCTGAACTGGTGAAAGGATAACTACGTTTACCCACAGGGTAACATCTTCCTTATTACTTGCTTAGGAGAGTAGACATTTTTCAAGTTTTATATGAAGGAGATAGAAGAGATCATAAGTCTCAAAATATAGGCTGTCCTCAGTCCAAGCTCCTCCCATATCTTTCTTCCACTTTTCATGACATAAGGTTATTGGGGCCCAGGATAAGGGGAGACTGTTCAGCAGAACTGCAAATACACATCCCACTCTCACCTCTCCTGCCATGAACTGTCCGAATCCAGGAGGAAAGGTCATAGTTGCTATAAGGAAGGTTATAACCCCAGGGTATATGAGACGGCTGAAAGGAAAGAAATGTTTGTTAACATATAACCTCATATTCTTTTCTTGTGGCACTATCACTTCAGGACTATGAATGCCACTTCCCTAAAAACTCTCTGCCATGTCTATATCCATTGCTTTTGAGTTTTGTTGCTAGCAATTTAATGCCCTGCTCCACTGATTATCATCATTCATAGAGAGTTCAACTGTCAGCAAAGACATTTTTCCCATCAGAATTAATGTAATGGGAGGGATGGAAGGAGAGAGTGATGTACAAAATGCACAAACTAGAATATGTAAGGGGGAGAATATGTGTATTTACAATGATGTGTTGACCTATTGTCAAAAGGCAGCACCTCCTCCACTTGTCCTGATTATGCCAGTCTTGCTTCTTCATCTACCATGCAATGTATTCTGTCCTATTGTATTTAAATGTAGGGGTTTTTCATACATTTCTGCATGCATCCCCCATTGCATTCATTCTTAAGAGAAAAACTGCTTTCCACTGAATTGCTGACCATCACAATTTTTGGGAAGATATCCTTGGTGGCCAGTGGATCTAGCTGTGTTGGGCTAGGACGGCATAGCTGGACAGCAGGCTAAAGCCTGTGCTTTGCTACTGCTGCATCCAATCCCAGGGTGGGTTTCTGAGTACACTGTGACACTTCATGGGCACTAAGACAATATGAATCGAAACTCCTGCCTTCACATGCTCGACTAATCTGATAGGATCTCCCCTGACAAATTACTGCGTTCCCTACAGGAAGGTCTGTCTGAGATGTTGTGGTATTTAGGAAGACAAAATGTAACCTTTAATTTCTGTCAGTGTAAGGATCTATGAAATTCTGTTAAATTAGTCAAAAGTTTAAAGTAAATTTCCACATTTTAAGCTTTGCTCCACTTCTCTATTAACTCTCTTTAATGGCTTTGATGGTGCTTGTAGCTAATGTTACATAATGAAGAAAGACTTTTTTTCTTCCACATAATATATTAAGTTTGAATTTCTTTTTAAATAGTGGTTTTCTTCTGCTCAGATATGCAGCTTGCTAAGAAATGTAGACTCTCCACACCTTTCAACTTAAAATATTCTCATGGCATCAGCTTTCTTTTTAAAAGAGACTGAAGACATTTACAGTTAGTCACCTTTTCTTCTTCAGGTTATAATTTTGGAGGTTTCAACTTTATTAGAGAGGGAAAAAAAAGTATCTTCAAGTGCCCTGTAAAACCTTTATTGCTAAGATTTTTATTTTGTTTTTCATTACTCTTCCATGCTGCAATTCACACATTTTTGGTTACTATCAGTTTCAGCTTTTGATTTGTAGTTGTGCAGTAACTGCGGCACTGCAGCACATACTTTACATTTTTCACTATGTTTTGATTAAAAAAAACTAAATCAGATTTTAAAGACATAGTTAGATTTCAGTTGTATTTAATTTTCTTAAAATATAAATGATGTTGAATTAATTTTTTACATATTCTAAAAAAATTAACAAAGCAGCATGGTCTTAAGAAGTGTGATCATTGATTTTCTAATTTAAAACATTTTCTGTCCAATCAATAGTTTCCCTTGTCCCCTTAATGGATATTAGAGACTGTCCCTTCTCAATCAAGAAGCTATTTGAGATAATTGGGGTGGATCAAGAGGAAAACCCAGTGCAGAACAATTTATTTTGATGTCTACAGATATCTTTCATATAATTTCACTTTGTCATATTTTTACTATCTTACACTTGAAAGAGTTTACTGGCTTCCAGAAAGCATTTGTTACTATCCCATACCAGTAGGATATAAAAATCTGGTCTCTAAAGAGAGTAAATAAAAAGGCACTCACTATTTGGTGAGAAACTGGCTCAGAGCCTTATGACGTCGGATACATAGAACCACTTGGCGATTGAGATAAACGAAAAATGCTCCAAGGAATCCAGAACAAATCCTAAAGTGGAGAAAAAGAAATAAAATCATACCAAACAACAGATAATGCACAAATCAGCAACCAAGAAAATCATAATACAGAAACCATCAACTAAGAAAACACCAAGGTGTTTTTCATCTTCAGCTGTTTATGAAGTCTTTTAAGTGTCAACTAGAGGGTTACTCCTACAGCAACTCACTTGAAGACATTGACTCCCTCATGAAAGAAGAGAGATTATTTTGGACCTCTTTGTCACACACACTGCCATTTTACTGCTTAAATTTTCTCTTGCCTAGAGGGAGAAATCTCGTCTATAAAAATCTATAAAATAATGTATTAAAATACTCTATAACAAGGAACTGACAGATCTCAGTGGGGGCTGCTGAAGAGCAACTGAGTAAAGACCAGTATTGTCAGAAGTTAAACATCAGGCTGGAACAGGAAATAGTGAAAATTAAGGGAGTTTAACTCTGATTCAGCAAAATTATACACCACTATCAAATATTAAAAGTAGTAACAACTCTTATGCCTAAAGCAAAATATGTCATCTCTATGATCCTAATCACTTAGGCCTATGTTCCTGATCCTAATAAAGCAAAAAATAGGTATGGTTGTCTAAGGACTGGCCTAGAGCCTCATGCTCTGTAGCTTAATGAGACCTGGATAAATATGGCCTAATACTCAAAGATGAATAAAAAACCAGAACATTTAAAAAAGAGTACTTTTAGAATTGGTAAGGGAAAGTATTATTTTATGTGGCAAATAATCAACCAATCAAGAATACTGAGAAGAAAATAACATTTTTATTCTATTATTTTTTAAAATTAATGGAATTTTCCTGTATTATAGGTTATGCAGGCTTTTGCCAAATCTCATTCAAAGATTAATTTAGCTTACTTATATTGTATGTTGCTGTATTGTATGTTGTATTTTGAAATTGTATGTTGAAAAAAATATTGATTGATCATTTAAAAATTGCATAGAAACAAATTTAAACTAAATATAAAACTATTCAAAGACAAAAATATCCAATGAGCTTTTCTTAAATATTTTAAGCCAACGCTGTTTAGCACTACTGTTAAAATAGACCAGTCTCTTAAGCAATATAAAACTAAGGGCTGCACAGTGAACTGAGTTTCTTTATAATACTTTATAAAAATAGATCCCTCCATTCCTGCCTATCAATATGTCAATAAAATAGAAGTGCTTCTCCTGTATGTGTTTTGCAAATTAACAACATTTGCTGACACAGAGGAACAAGATCTACTTATTGATAATGCTTGGGCTGGCTCAGTCTTCTTTTGTCCTACCTGAAAGTGTAGAAATAAGTTGGATAGAAAGACAGTTCAACTTTGAGACTTATGTTAAGATATTTTGGAGCATTCCAAGTTGGCATTAGGACTTTATCCAAAACTATCAAGTCTTTAGCATTTAAAAAAACCCAGACCATGTTGGACACCTTGGCATTTGAAAGCATTTCACAGTTACCACGTACTCTCTTCCTAGCCTGTGTGCAGTACTGAAAAAAACCAGCTCTTCCAACTCTGTTCAAAATATAATGACAAGAACTTCATTCTATTAGTTGTAAATCATAAGGATTACCTTTTTTCCCTTGCAAACCTAAACAAATAGATTCCTCCAAGTTCAGCATGCAAGTCTATTTAAGAATAAGAAGAAAGTGGATATATATTACTAGCAAAAGCTCCCGTGTATTCATAGATTTTTAACATACTTGATGTCTTAAAAAAATCCCACTTGAGTTCATATTCAAGTAAATGAATATGAGGCCAGCACACTAAAAGGAGCTGGAAAACCTCAAATATATTTCTGGTCTTGGATCCAGGTCTTGCAACAGAATATGTTCACAACACCAGCACAGGTATTTGTTCCTACAGTGTATTCCCTTTACTACTGCTCTGCAGTGATTTCACTGGAGCCTCTCTCAATCTCTAACCCAAGACTTTTCCTCACAGCAATTCTGAACTCAATTTTTCTCTACTATTTCCCAATTCTCTTCTCATTTTTCTTAAGTTCTTCTTTTATTTCCCAAAATTTCCTCCACAAATGAAACCAATTCTAATATATCCATAAGTAAAATAAAACTGACACTCATCTTAATAAATTAACCCTTCTTCCCACTAAATCCAATTATGGTTCAGTTACCCTTGCTACCATATCAAGTGTACCAACCTCTCTTGAAAAGTATAACCATTCTGATCTTGTAAAAGGGAAACTTCCAGCTTAAATTGTTTGTCCCTTTTTGTCAAGTGAAAAAGCCATACTTGTGGGGTCAGTTCATCTGGAGATGACACTAAAATGGTTAAAGGGCCATTCAGTAAATCTATACCCAGAACCTAGACCAAGTTAGACTTACTTCTTTTTCCAGAACATTATTTCTGAAAAAGGTATATGGAAAGGAAACAACTAACAGCTTGATAATATCCACATTTCCTTCCCTACCCATTGTGCTACATGGGCATGATTTCTGAAGGAGGAATCTCAACAAGCAGAGGCCTTGTGGCAATCAAAATGTCTAAAAGAGATGTATGTAACAGTTTTGCACAGTAATTCCTAACAGAGTTCGCAGAGTAACTTTTGTGGAGCAAGGAGCCACAATCTTGGGAACTTACCCTATTACAGCAAATGCCGGAAGCTCTTGCAGATCAAAGGGGAAATCCATGCGAAAGTTTGTTCTGAACAGGGCAGTGATGGTAACTGTGAGAGAAGAAAGAGGTAGAAGAGGAAAGGGAATAACTGGAAAGTTAAATGCCATAAAAGCTAGGGGTAGAGACAGAGAAATGAATTTATACATGCTCCTGTGTGGTTTCACGACTTTATATACAATCTTACAGATTGGCAGACTACTCTGATTTTAGTAGTGTTTGTTTTTGAGCACTTGCAACCCTAGTGCTCTAGATGGTATAGGTTTGTTTTCAGAGAATGTATATATTTCTTTAGCTACAATCCCATATTTTTGAAGGCTTTTTATATTTTCTTTTCTTCTACCATCCCTTCCCTAGCAAATAATTCTTCCCAGTGTACTTACTGACTCTGACAACTCTCTTTGCTGAGGCAGGCAGTGCTTACATATCTGGAGAAGCTGTGTCATGCACAGTTGTTATTGCCTTCTAGGAAAAAAGACTCAGATACTCTCTGAAGTTACATCTGCAGAATTTTTGACTGATACCAAAATAATGAAAGTCTTAGAAATCAGAGATGGAAAAGATCAGCTAAGCCCCATCTTCTCCAGCTCACCTCTCCTGGTAGTGTTGCACTACTAAAATGACTCAGATGCTGAAACTTGTCCCGCTTTTACCTGGAGGTACCTAACTGTATGGAAATAGTAAATATCTGTATGCCGACAGGTCAAGTACCAATTAGCAGTCTAGTGCAGAGTGGAAATGCAGCTGAATGAGGATGGACATAAATCCCAACTTGCCCTGGATGAAGGAATTATTTGCACAATGAGGAAAGAAAAGAAGCAATGAAAATCTAGCATTATATAGTTACAAGAGGCATAAATTACTTGTTAATTGGTCAGATAGGACTAAGTTTAGAATAATGATTTAATCATATCTCTGTGGGTTGCATTATCTAAGATAGTTAAGCCTGTCCAACCTCATGCTTCTATCCAAAATGGGAAGATCTTACTCCCTGCCTCTTCACCTGTTCCTTCCCTCCTGGCTTGCACTGTCCTTCTCTTCCACGGGGCCCACCCCAACACATGTCAATGCCTCTCTGAGTCCTTTCACTTCATTAAAACCTACCAGGAAACCTATCTGCTCTTTTCCTGAGTTAGTCCTCTACCAGGCAAGGGAGTTAAATGGTGACGTCCAACAAACACAGAGATGGTAGAAGGAAGGTGTAGAAGAACAGTGGGAGATGCAAGATGGTGAAAAGCAAGATGTCCTATTTTTTGTTAGATTAGCCAAAGAAAAGGATAATTTCAATTTAGTTTTAGGAAACAGTCCAGGCTACTAAATGGCAGTGCATTAGAAAGTATGCATTGTGAGATGCTACACAACTTATTTGCATCTGTCTACTCTGATGTGATTGCTTCCCTACCTGCTACTTCCTGGTAGCAATGATGCAGCTTGGAGGTAAAAAAATGACAATAAAAGAGGTGTTAAACAAGCTATGGACTTAAAAAGCATTAAGATCTGAGGATCATGGTTTAGAAGCTAGCCCAGAGAGAGAAAAGAAGTGAGATGATAATGTCAGACATGTAACGATATGTGTCATAGTACATATGTAGCAGGGGTTGTTAATTGTTGTCTTGGGGCCCTGTGGTATTGAATGGATTTCTTCAGAGGTCAATATTGGAACTGATTCTGCATCAAGGTCCTAGATGATAGGATGGAATTCACTCATCAGTGCCCATACTGAACTAGGAAGGGAGAAAAGGGAGTGGTTTGTCACTTGGAGGGCTTCACTCAGAGTGGCTTCCACAACCACTAGGAACATCTTAAATTCAACAAAGACTAATATTAGACCTGCACATGGAATGGCAGGTGTGTCAGTACAGCCTGGGGGCCTAGTGAGCAGGAAAAGTTCTGTTCTCGTGCCAGTAGGTCCTGGTGGAGATGATGCCTAGTATGTGCCCTTGTGGCAATGAAAGCTAACCACATAATGGGCCACATCAGCAAAAGTACAACCAGCTGGTTGAGTGTGGTGATTCTTTCCTTCTACATGGCACTGATGAAGCTGCATCTAGAAAACCCAGTACAAAATAAAATGAGGAGAGTTCAGCGATGAGCCCCAAGATGGTCCAGGGCATGGGCACATGAAGAGGCTGCAGGAACTAGGTCTACAGAGCCTGGAAACAACAAGGCCCAAGGGGCATCTAACAGCAGTCGCCTCCACCTCATGTGGAAGTTGTAAAGATACAGTGAAAGAAAAAGAGGCAATCAGCACAACTTCCGAAAAGGGAATTTTGTCTACATATAATGAGCAAATGTTTCTTTTTTAAGGAGGTGATTCAGCACTGGAACAGATGCCCAGAGAGGCATTTGAAAGTTGTGCCACTGTAAATAGGAGTTTGGAGCAGGGAGCTCCAGAGGTCTTTTCCAGACTAAACCTTTCTATGATTCAGAATTTTCTGTAGAAGACAGCAAAATCTGCATATGATACTGAATCACTTTACCCTTGTTGGAGGCAGAGAAGACTGTATAAGAAAGGCAATGTTCTGTGTTAATGAATGCAAAGTAATACAACGGGGAAAGATTATTGATGCTTAGAAAGGAACCTAATTTAACAAAGGTATTTCAAGAAAGAGTGGATCAGTGTAGCCAGCTCTAAGAAGATGTCTTTTTACCTTTTTCGTAACTGCAGCTGCTAGAAATGTGCAAAAGTTGCTTAAAAATAGTATCATATTGCACGGTATTGCATTATAATGCCTTCCAATAGATCTATGCAATAGCCACATCTGCTTGGAACTCTGATCATTTTATCTCAAAAATATTCTGCAAAAAGATGGCAAATGCTTGCCTGAGCGAAAAAATTGTTTCACATATTATGTATGAATTTGCAATAGTTTGTATGTTTCACATGACTATTACAAGTAGGTGCGCATTAAAGGAAACAGTTTCTTCCACTTTCAAGTTCATTAACCTACCTCATACAAGGGCTTTCTTACTGGTTGATATTAGTAAACATACAGGAAACTAGCACAAAGACATCTGCATAACTTCTGGGAGATTGTGAAGACATCAGAATGGGGGCCTAAGAAAAACTCTTGCTCAAACAAAGACTGAAAAGGCTGGGCTTGCAACTTGCAGAAGTAAATGAGCAAGAAAAGACATGAAAGAGAAGTTAGAGCAGGCAAGATAAAAGATCATAAAATAATAAATGATCTAGCTAGACAAAAGTTTCTAGTTCATTAATACAAGGACAAGGAGACTGGCAATGCGGACAAAGAAAATTCAGAACTATGAAAAGGAAGCATTTTTCATAGACAATTGGTTCATGGAACTTTTAAACCCAGACAGTCAACAAAGCAGAATGTAAGGAGCCATTAATGCAAGTATTAAAGCTGTCTGGATTATTTTGAAGAAGGGACAGTCATTAAAATGTTTCAGGATTAAGCTTATTTCTAATGACTTGGGAGATCAGTAAGGGAGCTAGAGTAGATAAACGGAAGGATATTTGATTATGCCCTGTCATCTGTCTGAATTTCTTACATTTTTCTCTGGAAAGAACAGAAAGATGTGTGCTTTTGTTTTGTGGCAGGTCTGATGGTTGAATATCCATCAACATAAGGCTGTTTCACAAAGATGTAGTCACTTTCTAAGTTCAAGTAGAAAGTGTGGTCACTTTCCATATTCAAGAGAATATTCAGGCCAAATAGTATAGCACAGAACAAAATCCAATCCTGTGAAGCCAAGAGAGACATAAGTTATAACAGTTCTAAGTAAGGGAGCCCATATAGATCTCAGATCAGTAAAATAGATGTAACTGCAAGAACAAAAGATAAAGATGTTATAAGCAAGAAGTTTACAAAGAAATGGCAGCCTTCTGTATCAGCTGGAACTCCATTCCCACAGTATCTGAAATGCTCTTCTGAACAAGCTTGTCCCGTGCTATTTCTGTCTGCACAAATGTTGCACTCACACTTTTCAGTTACTTGAGATACCCTGCCAATCCTGCAAACTCCTCATTGTTTTATCATCTTAAATTTTCTAGACTACTTGTTTTTTATCTTCCTGTTAGGATGACCAAAGCAGACCATGGCATTTCCAGCAGATCGCAGCAGCATACACTATAGTATGTTTTACATCCTCTGTGATGGGATACCTCTATGTTTGCAGCCTTGACATTATGAGGCAAAATGAGGCAAAAATCCCACCTCAGGGGCCCTCTTACTTGCTGAGGACTCATATTCCGTCATTTTTCAGTCATATCCTAAGCACACCTAGGAACAGTACAACGGATGACATAAAATATTTCCCTTTCTCTTTCCTTCTGTACTGCTGGAAGTCACATATCATGACAGAACTTTCAAACAACACACAAGTTTGTGGTTTTGAGGAAGATGGAAATAGCAAATTAATAGAGCAACTTTTGTACATAGAGAGTAGGAAGGCCTCTTGGCTTACCTGCATCCTTGTTCCAAACAGCAAGGACTCGGAAAATGAAGGCACTAAAGGTAGCTGCAAAGAAACCTCTCCAATAATTGCGCACAGCAAAGTATGTGGAAGTGACCTCAATGCTGAAAAGGACCCCTAGAAAGAGTTGGAAAGGGAGCAAAGTTAAAATTGGAAGTGCAATGTTAGAAGCATGAGAGAGGCTTCTAAATAGTCTTCTAGAACAGTGGTCTCCACAATTCTTTGATTGTGCACCCTTACCAATAAAGGAATAAATGTGTAAAAAATTATATACATTTACTACTATACTATATTATGTAAAATATAAAACATACACGAAAAATAGAAATTAAAAAAAGGATGAGATAAAGATGAAATAAATTTTTAAAATAATTTGTTTTGTTTCTTAATGTAATAAAAGTGTTTATTCTCACTAAAAACATTTCTATATTTTTAAAATTTTGTTTTAACACTTTGTGATACAGAGATTAAAATATCTGGTTCTATGTTCAGTTGTCATAACTGAAAAAGATATGTCACAAAGATACGCAGATCCAAATGCAAGAAGTGTATTGTTGGCTGTGCTGACTAAATCATGATATTAATTTTTCAATCCCATCTACTACTTATGCAAAGGCTTCTTTTGAGATTTGGGCAGTAAATTCCTGTTCTGATGTCAGTCAGTTGTTCTTGCAAACTAATGAGAAGGTGTTGAATATTTGTATCTTTAACAAATAGGTTCAAACCCCACTGAAACTCTTAATTTGGAAGATTTTTAAACAGGTTAGAAGCTTCCAAGTTTTTAAAGTGTTCATGTATGAGAGTTTTTGTAGGTGGCACACTTATATTCTATTTGGCAACAAATTCACAAAATTTCCACAACTTTCTTTTGAAAAGCAGATACTTTCTCACTCACTGTTAGAGTCCCACTTCCACTTTGAAGAGATACATCAAGTATGTGTTTGTTTTTTTTTAACTAACAGCTAGGTAGCATGCTACTGACAGGTGCTTACAATGACAGAAAAGATTTAGAACATTTGTCTTTTTGTGGTCTGGTCTTTAAATTCAAAAACTCTTTTAAAAATCCCTTTGGTGTGAGATAACCAAGCAAATATTTGCATGATACAAAGGATTTTTCTGGTCACTCCCCATCTCATTATGAAGCATTGCAAAG
>VZZY01022796.1:0-22948 GCA_013400335.1 Eurystomus gularis
CAGAATCAGCAGCTCAACACTTGTTTTGTCTCCACAGGTCGCTTTGACAGAGAGGTAGATATTGGTATCCCAGATGCTACAGGGCGCCTGGAGATCTTGCAGATCCACACGAAAAATATGAAACTGGCTGATGACGTGGATCTGGAGCAGGTGAGTAGTGTGCTATTAGGATAGCTTGTCTCTGCAGATAGACGTTGCCAGTGCTCTGTTTTGTGGTGGAAGAGTTGTTAAGGCTTGATCGCATAAATGTAATTGTTCCTTTAGGACAGCATGAAACAGGGTGAATGTGTGATCTCTGGGCTTCCTTCTAACTAGTGTACCAGTGACCAGAAATCCTCACTCACTAGTTAAGAATGGTATGGGTAAGTGAAACAAAACATGCATCAGTCCAGTCTGGAAGTGCCTTACCAGTGTCCTCCTGGGCTTGTTTGCTGTGGCATTGTCTTGAAAAATAAAGCAAGCCTGAAACAGCTTGCTCAGAGCTGGGCAATTGTTGTGGTGACACTGGACACCACGTGTAAACTGGAGGGCTCCTGTAATCGCTGTCCTGAATGAAGAACTGCAGTCCTCAGGGTTATATTTCTGTTCACTATCTGAATTCTAGTTGCAGCTTTGATCTCAAGTAGGAGGTGCAACAGCGATGTCTTTGCCTGTTAAGTATGGGCACTTGCCTTGAATCTGTAGCAAAGCACTGGTGTTGCTATCGTCCAGAGCTTTGTTGTACTTCACTGTGAGTGACCAGAGCATGCATTGCCCTTGCAGAGTGCTTGCTTGTGTCCCCGTGAGTCATAGTCAGTGCTCTGCTTTCAGGTGGCAAACGAGACCCATGGCCATGTTGGTGCTGATTTGGCTGCTCTTTGCTCAGAAGCTGCTCTTCAGGCTATCAGAAAGAAGATGGATCTCATAGACCTAGAAGATGAAACGATTGATGCTGAAGTGATGAACTCACTGGCTGTGACCATGGATGACTTCAGGGTAATGCAGGAGTGCCCCTTTTTCTTTTTAGTGCAAAGTCTAGTTGTTTATCTGAAGCAAGTGAACGTAACATGTTGGAATTCACATAATGCTGTTTCTTCTAATGGCAGTGGGCTCTGAGCCAGAGCAACCCTTCTGCTCTTCGGGAGACTGTGGTGGAGGTGCCACAAGTTACCTGGGAAGATATTGGTGGTCTAGAAGATGTAAAGAGAGAACTCCAGGAGCTTGTACAGGTAAGGGTTTCCAACAAATTTTTGCCTAGTCAGGTTGAAAAATAATTGCAATAATCAAGAAGTTCTTCAGATTCCCATTTGGGCTGTGGACAGGGTAAATGCAGAAGTTTTTATGATATTTGCTCGTAATGGACTAAAAATACCATGCTGTTCCATCTTCGTGAACTTGGAGAGGAGGGCGCTGGGAAGCAGCATCAGGCTTTCCTTAGCTGACTCTGCAGTGTCATCTTAGGTGGGTGTTGTGCTGCGTGCAGAAACAGTTCTCTTAGGTGGAGACCAGCAATGGGACCACTGCTGAGAATCCTCTTACCTGGTGGCTATATATGCCAGAAAGTGGATGAATATTTTTGTACAGAGAGCCTCTGAAGGGTTTTGCATTGGCACAGTGGCCAGTGAGAATTAATTGTGAAGCCTTTCATAAAGGGAAAGACTGGGACAAAAAGTCATGAATAGCCTGTAGAAACTCCTGGTGGCTGCACTGGGATGGTTTGGGTTTGGTATGTTCCTGCATTCAGCTGGCACTGTAGAAACATCCTGTCTGTGAATAAAAGAATCTCATTTCAAATCTAATTTTCTGATGTTAAAATCGTCACCTATCTTTGACTTTGTTGCTGAGGATAAAAGCTCACATCGGACACCTTGCTTGTCTCTGGAGGGACGAGCGAGTAGGTTAGGTAATGAGTTGTTCCCTTTTACTTCTGCTTTGCAGGGCAGAGTGAAGTTGGGGTTAAGTGTGCTGGAAAACTACCTGAGCTGATACTTAGTTCCAAGAGGTGAATGGGTTCTTTAAGGCAGCTTTCCAGATTAGCTGTGGTGCTTTTCAAACCAGTGTCCATTTTAAAACTCCAGTGTCAATGAGCAGGCAGGATCTTGTGTTTAACCCACCGGAAATCTCAGGTAGTGTTTCTGGTAGGAGGAAAACCAAATCTGACCCAGTGAAAGGTGTCCCTGCCCAAGGCAGGGGGGTTGAACTAGATAATCTTTGAAGGTCCCTTCCCACCTAAACCATTCTGTGGTTCTAAGGTACAGGCTTGCTCTGGCTCATCATGAGACGTTTTTGTTTGCTTTGTTCTCCTTCAGTATCCTGTGGAGCATCCAGACAAGTTCCTCAAATTTGGAATGACCCCATCAAAAGGGGTTCTGTTCTATGGGCCACCTGGTTGTGGTAAGACACTGCTGGCCAAAGCCATTGCCAACGAATGCCAGGCAAACTTCATTTCCATCAAGGGGCCAGAATTGCTCACCATGTGGTTTGGTGAGTCTGAAGCCAACGTGCGCGAGATCTTTGACAAGGTAAGTGTTTCTTCCACACCCTGCACTATGTGTGTGCTGAGGTGCCCCCAGAACTTTCTCCACTGTGTCTGTGTTACTGTCCTGGTTCTTGCTTGTGTCTTCTATGTTTTTGCCACTTGCAGTTAGAGCAGGGGCTGCGTTCCTGATGTTAGGGAATTAGTTGTAGGATCATTTAGGTTGGAAAATACCTTTAAGATCAAGTCCAACAGTAAGTCTGCTTCAGCAACAGAGCTATGTAGACTGTTTTCTCTGGCTACACGGTGATAAATGCTGTAGTGCCTTAGCAGTGAGGGTAACTCACTGCAGTGAGGATGACAGAGATATCCTCCACAGCCCTGAAGACTTACCTTGACACCTCATTAGCCGTAACCATCTACAGATTTTCAGAATATCCTGTGGGTTCTTGTCCTGCAATATACATGGCGTAGAAAGGAGCACACTCCTACTGACACTGTAGATACTGTTGCCTCCTGTCCCAGAAGGTACCTGTATGGATTATCCAGGGAATCCTAACCCTTGAGATCAGGAAAGATGCTGATAGAACAGTGTCAAAAGGAGGGTGAAAGAAAAAATGAGGTTGGGAAGGAACCTTAGAAGCCATCTAGTACAGCTGTTTGCCCAGAGCAGGGAGGTGACTTGGAAATGCGATCAGGTTGCTCAGTGCCTCGTGTTCTGAGCATGTGGTAAGGATGGAGATTCCCTGACCTCTCTGGGCCTGTGTGCTGCTGTTTGAGCTCTCTCATTGTGAATAATTTTTTTTCCTTCTAACTGGAAGTTTCTTTGCAGCCTTTTGTGCCTGTGGTCTTTCATCCTTTCACTGCACACCTCAGGGGAAGATCTGACTAACTTTTCCCTATAACTACCCATTAGGCAGCTGAAGACAACTGAATTTCCCTCCTCGCTTGGATATACCTCACTTACTGATACTTGAGTATCTAAATAACCAGTTGGCATCCCCAGGTCTTTCAGGGAGAGTTCTAGTCCAGGCAAATTAGCTCCAGCTTTCTCTGTAGGCACTGGAGTTACCACCCTTCTGCCTGGCTCTGACTGCTCCCAGCTTTAGGGGAATTCAGCTTGATGTTGAAGATGATTTAATGGAGGGTTTGTGTGGCAAGGAGCTGTTCTGGAGCAGCTCCTCCAAGCCCTCCTTGCGGCAACAGTGCTTTGGTACCCCTCTGATCTGCTTTAATGGTAGGGTAGACTTAGTGTGAAATCAGTGTGTTCCTTGCTGGGTGGTATTAAGATGGACTGATTGTTCCCATTTGGTTTTTGCAGGCCCGCCAAGCAGCCCCCTGTGTGCTCTTCTTTGATGAGCTGGACTCCATTGCAAAGGCTAGAGGTGGGAACATTGGCGATGGGGGTGGTGCTGCAGACCGTGTCATCAACCAGATCCTGACAGAGATGGATGGCATGTCCACCAAGAAGAACGTCTTCATCATTGGTGCCACCAACAGGCCAGACATCATTGACCCAGCCATCTTGCGTCCTGGCCGCCTGGATCAGCTCATCTACATCCCCCTGCCTGATGAGAAGTCCCGGGTTGCTATTCTTAAGGCCAACCTGAGGAAATCGCCAGTTGCTAAGGTAGGACCTGCACCTGGCTTGGGTTTGCTGTGTGCTCCTCACAAGCTGGGTACAGAGCAGAGAGATGGAGGCTGCTCCCAGCGGCACAGAGCTGGGAAACCCTCAGTCCCTGAAGGATGGAGGGGGAGGCTTGAGCCCCGAGGCTATTGGTATCCACAAAGCTAGGTGTTGGTGTGCAAGTACAACAGGTCTTTTTGACACAGTGGAGTTCCGCCCACAGCGCAGGAACAGGAAAGCCTGTTACGGCAAGATGGAAAAGATCCCTGTGCTGTGAAAGAAAAGTAAATGTGGAACGCGTGGGTGTGAAATGGAAACTGAAGCAGAACCATTGCAGTTAATCGTTGCTGAACTCTGTCACAGGCAAGAGCAGTGCCCCTTGCCTGGGCAGCTGGCAATAACGCAACCGACAGTTAATTGGAGAGGAGCAGATGTCACATGAGAGCTCAAGCTTTTCTGTGCCAGGCTTACCATTTTTGGTTCTGTTGGGAAGGAAAGCTTCAGAGGAGGTTGCAGTGCTACCCCCTCAGTTGCGGGAGAGGAGGAGGAGGAGGTTGGTTGTCCTAGTCTGCCTGTGCCCTGTCTACATGTCCACTCTGACAGTGGTTTATTTGACTCCTGATGCTGAGAAACGGCCAAATCGTATCCTAAATCCACAGTTGAGGTGGCATTTGGACCCTGGAACTCTTGGTGGGTGTGTGGGGACCATGGCCTGCCTTTGTGTGTGGGTAACTTCTCCCAAAAACAAGAACCTTAACAGCTGATCTTTCCAAAATCGGCTGGAGTTCAGGCAGGACCTTGATAGCTCAGGATCTGACCACAGCCCTCTGTCACCTGAGGGGTGTAAGGTGTTACAGAGAGGCCTCTCTTGCTTTTTTCCACTAGGATGTTGACCTGGATTTTCTAGCTAAGATGACCAATGGTTTTTCGGGCGCTGACCTGACAGAAATTTGCCAGCGTGCCTGCAAACTGGCCATCCGTGAGTCCATTGAGAGTGAGATAAGGCGAGAACGTGAGAGGCAGACCAACCCTTCTGCCATGGTGAGTGGGGCCCTCTTGGCTTTCCCCACTTGCATGTGCGAGGCACGATGTGTTCCTCTCTGTCATCTCCAGACAGGAATGAGTGGGCTCTCGCACAGAGTGTGGAGCTGGAGCACCTTGTTCTCCTCCTGTGGGAGGCCAGGGCCTCTCTGGGCGTGCCTCGTGATCAGCGTTGCTCAGAAGGCCTTTGCTGCAGCCCTGACTCATGGTCTGCTGCAGTGTTCCTCTCCAGCCCCTGCCTTGGTGGGCGTTGGAGAATCCTCACCTGGAGGAAGGCTGTGGGGTGGCTTTTGGGCAGGTGGGGCTGGGGCATGTGGCTCAACCAGACTCTCTGCCCTGCTGCAGGAGGTGGAGGAGGATGACCCAGTTCCTGAGATACGCAGAGATCACTTTGAGGAGGCCATGCGCTTTGCTCGCCGCTCTGTCAGTGACAATGACATCAGGAAATATGAGATGTTTGCACAGACCCTACAGCAGAGCCGTGGCTTTGGCAGCTTCAGGTAACTGTGGGGAAGTCAGAGGGGGCACAACGTGGCTTGTCCAGCCCCGGAGTGGAGCACCGAGGCAGCTTTCTGCTGGTTTCAGGGTCTCAGACCTCTCTTCCACCAGCCAGTACACAATGGGATGGGTGTAGGTTGTGCTGCAGGTTGGCTGTAGCTGCTCTGATGGTGCTCCTGAAGTCATAGAATCATTCAGGTTGGAAGAGACCTCTAGGATCATCTAGTCCAACCTTCATCCCAGCATTTCCCTAACCGCTACACCGTGTCTCGAAGCACCACATCTACCCATTTTCTGAACACCTCCAGGGATGATGACTCCACCACCTCCTTGGGCAGCCTGTTCCAATGGCTAATCACTCTTTCAGTGAAGAACTTCTTCCTGATACCCAATCTAAACCTCCCCTGGCACAACTTGAGGCCATTACCTCTTGTCCTGTCATTAGTTACCTGGGAGAAGAGACCAGCACCAGCCTCACTACAACGTCATTTTAGGTAGTTGTAGAGAGCAATGAGGTCTTCCCTCAGCCTCCTCCGGACTAAGCAATCCCAGTTTCCTCAGGTGCTCATCATACGATATATTCAGCCCTTTCACCAGCTTTGTTGACCTCTGTACCCGCTCCAGCACCTCAGTGTCCTTCTTGTACTGTGGTGCCCAAAACTGGACACAGTATTCAAGGTGTGGTCTCACGAGTGCCGAGTACAGGGGCACAATCACCTCCCTACTCCTGCTGGTCACACCGTTTCTGATACAGGCCAGGGTGCCCTTGGCCTTCTTGGCCACCTGGGCACACTGCTGGCTCATGTTCAGCCGGCTGTCCACCAGCACCCCCAGGTCCTTTTCCACCAGGCAGCTCTCCAGCCACTCTTCCCCAAGCCTGTAGCGTTGCTGGGGTTTGTTGTGACCACAGTGCAGGACCCGGCACTTGGCTTTGTTAAACCTCATACAATTGACCTCAGCCCATCACTCCAGCCTGTCCAGATCCCTCTGCAGAACCTTCCTACCCTCAAGCAGATCGACGCTCCCGCTTAATTTCGTGTCATCTGCAGACTTACTGAGGGAGCACTCAACCCCCTCATCCTGGTCATCAGTAAAGATACTAAACAAGACCATCAACACTTCTTCCTTTAACACACACAGCAGCCAGCAACTGTGGGACCTGCTCTGAGGCTTCATCCCATTTCTTCTGCCCTTCTCGGAACTGGGGTGTTGCCGCAGCGGGAGGGGATGGTGCTGGTCTGCAAGGAGGCCTTTGAACAGCATCTCACGTCTCCCCTTTGCACCCCTCTATGCAGGTTCCCGTCAGGTAACCAGGGCGGCGCTGGTCCCAGCCAAGGCACAGGAGGTGGCAGCGGGGGCAACGTGTACAGTGAAGACAATGATGACGATCTCTATGGTTAACTCGTTGTCCTCGGTGGACCAAACTCCAAACCAGGCCACGTTGTACAGGGAAAAATCCAATGTTCAGTGGACTCTTGGCTTCTTCATTCCTCAGTCAGAACAGTGTAGCTGCACGTCAGACTCTGTACAGGGAATGTTTTCTGCAAACAGGAATCCAGACCGATGTTCAGTTAGGAGGCAGACAGTGAATTAATGAGGAGGGGAACTGACTTAATTTCTGAGAAATTTCTGTTCTAGTTTATGTGGCAGAATCAGCAGCTTTAGCAAAGGGTACAACGCTAGCCTGTATAAAAAAGGAAAAAAAATCCCACAAAAATAATTAAAAAAACAATAAAAATCCCACAAAACTCTCACCAGGCCCCGGCAGTTCCTTTGTATGGTGCTGGAGCTGCCTGCAAGCCCATGTCTCAGGGTTCTCGTCACTCTTCACTCTGGAGTCCGTCTGTACGCACGCTTACCTACTGCGTTTGGGGTTGTTCTTCACACCTCTTAGCCCACGTTAACAGAAGAAATGGGTTTGGCAGGAGGCACCGAGTCGGAGGGCCTGGCAGCAGGTATGTGGTGTAGCTTCACTGCTGGCCGTGAGCTGTTGGATCTCCTGCTGCTTTGGCTCCTCTGCAGCAAAGACCTTCTACAGCAATCCATGTCTCGCCTGCACTGCCTGACTGCGTGTGCGAGGGGTGCTGGGGCTGTCTGGGGTTTGTGGTGCAGCATGACGCCACTATGATTAGGGAAGAGCTTCAGCACATTTCATGCATCCCCTTGAGTTTCTCATCTCTGGTTGGGTTGGATCTCTGGTGCCAGCCAGTTCAAAGTTGCACCCTAAACTCAGTAGTGGGGTTTTGATCACGGTTCTTCCTTTCCTCTTCCACCTCACTGACTTGCTCCTTCGTTTCTTTTCCCCTCTGTGAACTTAAAAATGTCCTGCTGCTGCACTTCATGTTTTATGTGAGGGAACCCCTGAGGCTGGTCCCATCACACACACAGGAGCCGGATGGGAGGCTGGATACAGCCCTGAGCCCGTGGTGGGACAGTGCACTATCAGCTTTTGGTGGGATGCAGGAGCTGAGAGTTTCTGCAGAGGGATAAATAGAGATTGTGTAGCAGAAGGTTGCCCCAGGCCTTTGGGGCTGAGCCACAAATGGAGAGGACAACCTTCCCCTGCTTCCTCATGGGAGCTGTGCGGGGCAGTGGGAGGTTGTGCCTCCAAAGCCTGGCAGATCTTTGGAGGGCTCCACCAAGCCAGCTCAATTTAAGGGGAGAGGGGTGTCTCGAAATGGCAGAAGGACAAGACTGTCTATGGAGAGGTTTTGCACATAGCGGTGGGGAGAAAAGCACTGGAATTGGGAACGCTGTGTTTAAATAGCACAACCTCCTGCGGGGGTAGGAGGCCAGCGTGGCCTCTGGGGAGGGTGGGCAGCTCAGATGCTCTGTCCTACTTCAGATCTCTGTGCTCCTGCCCTGTCCTCATGCCACCTCTGTTGGAGAAAACACTGCTGCTTGCTCTGGTGAGGACACGCATCATTTTGTCCTGAGGCAGTGGGGCTGAGGAGGGGAGGGCTGGTGCTTCCCAGCCCACAAGTAGCCTTTTTTGGGGGTTACCTGGTGTCTGGAAACTTAAGGGCTGCTTCCCTTCTGCAGGGACACAGATGCTGGTTTTGCTGTGGTGTCCCACCATTTCACCACTGAGCGAGGCAGCTCCAGCTGGAGGGAACCAGGAGCCAGCCTCTTCCAGCCGCCCAGGAAAGGGGAAAGGGCTGCTCTGCACCCCTTCAGAGAGCCCTCTGTGACTCTCCCCAAAGCTTTCCTCAGCTCTGGCAAGGGGTTGGTGTCTTCCTCTCTGCCAGTTTAGGCAGATCCATCCTGGCATCTCTGTTGGCTTTGGAGGCCTGGGCAAGCAGGGCATGGGATGGTGGGCTGCATGTCCCAGCTCCCTGCAGCCCCACTCTTCCCTGATGCCTCTTCTAATTGCAAACGCTAATTAAACCCACCAGGAGGGCTGGAAAACTTCAACTTTCTTCCCTGCCACCTGTGGGACATGGCTCCTGCTGGGGACAGCGCCCACAGGAGCTGTGAGAGCATCTGCCCCTGCCCTGGAACAGTGAAAACTTGCTGGGGGGGCTGAGGTGTCCCTCAGATCAGCACCTGCAGCATCTGAGGGACTTGGCTGGGCCTTCCCAGCTGAATGAACCCCCAGGAGAATAGCTGACACTGGGCACTGGGTTTGGCCCCAGCCTGAGCCCCTTTTGACTGGCCACCCTCCCAGCAGAGCCCCCTGGTAGCTGCAGGGGCAAGAACCTTCCTGCAGCACCCACCTCTCCTACCCAGCACCTTGCAAGGGTGGACTGGGCAGCCCCCAAGGATGCAGGGAGGATGGCCGGGGCTTACTCTGGGTGGTATGGGATTGGTGAGGGCAGCAGCTGAGGGCAGCCCTTTCATTGCCACCATGGTCGGCATTTCCCTGGGGTTCCCCATGTGGTCCCAGAGCCATATCCCTCCCGGCCACAGCCCTACAGCCAGGCCCCACAGGGACTAGGTGACCTCACAGGGGCTGCAGCCCAGACACAGTGGATGCAGGATGGAGGGCCTCTCCCCGGCCAAGCTGTCAGGGTTGGAGGCTGGTCCCTGATCCAATGGATTTGGGCCCTTCTCCAGCACCCCGAACCCTTCTGGGTCCAGCTGGAGCTCCTGCCAGCAGAGGGCAGGCAGTGGCCATGCTCAGCAGGTCGTTGTCTCACCCTGGGCAGGCAGAGAGGCACTGTGGGCATCCCTGGCACCAAGGACGTTAAGACAGACATGAACCTGCTCGAGTGGGTCCGGAGGAGGGTAATGAAGATGATCAGGGGGCTGGAGCACTTCCCCTCTGAGGACAAGTGGAGAGAGCTGGAGAAGAGAAGCCACTGAGGAGACCTTATATCAGCCTTCCAGTACTTAAAGGGGGCCTTCAAGAAAGCTGGAGAGGGACTTTTTACAAACGCATGTAGTGCTAGGACCATGAGGAATGGCTTTAAACTGAAATAAAGTAGATTTAGACTAGATGCAAGGAAGACATTCTTCACCACGAGGGTGGTGAGGCACTGGAACAGGTTGCCCAGGGAAGCTGTGGATACCCCACCCCTGGAAGTGTTCAAGGCCAGGCTGGTTGGGGGTTTGAGCAACGTGGTCTGGTAGTGGAAGTGTCCCTGTCCATGGCAGGGGGGTTGGACTAGATGATCTTTAAGGTCCCTTCCAACCCAAACCATTCTGTGATGATTTTGTGACATCCCCTCCCCTTAGGCAGCCCCTGGCCCATGGGCATCCCCTCCCCCTGGCTATCGCTGCCCCAAGGGCATCCTCCCACCACAGGCATCCTGCCTTCATGGGTATCCCCTGCTCCACGGATGTGCCCTCCCTGTTGACATCCACTGTCCCATGAGCGTACCTTCCCTATGGGTATTCTTGCTTATAGAATCACAGAATGCTTTAGGTTGGAAGGGACCTTTAATGGTCACCTAGTCCAACCCTCCTGCAGTGATCAGGGACATCTTCAACCAGAGCAGGTTGCTTAGAGCCCCATCCGAGCTGACCTGGAATGTTTCCAGGGATGGGACATCCACCATATCTCTAGGCAACCTGTGCCAGTGTTTCACCACCCTCACTGTAAAGAATTTCTTCCTTATATCTAGCCTGAATCTCTCCTCTTTTAGTCTCAAACCATCACCCCTTGTCCTGTTGCTACGTGCCCTTGTAAACAATCCCTCCCCAGCTTCCTTGTCGGCCCCCTTCAGGTACTGGAAGGCCACTATGAAGTCTCAGAGCCTTCTCCTCTCCAGGCTGAACAGCCCCAACTCTCTCAACCTGTCGTCATAGGGGAAGTGCTCCATCTCTCTGATCATTTTTGCGGCCCTCCTCTGAATCTGCTCCAATGGGTCTATGTGCTCCAAGGGTTTCCCCATCCTACGGCCACCCCTTGCCCCATCTGCATTCCCAGCAGCACTGTCAGCCCCCATGGCCAGGGGGCTGTGCTGGCTCTGCCCCCCCATCTGCCCATCTGGTTGTCCGTTCCCAGCCCTGTCTGCTGTGTGGGCTTCAGTGTTAGGTGTCTGTGAAGTGATTTCATGGCCCTGAGCTGTCTACTGGGAGGGGGCAGTGAGCCATGACCCCCTTGGAGGTATGGTAGCCTCTGCCCAGTCCCCTCCTGAGACACAACAGCAGTGGGTTTTGCTCTCATTGCCTGTCCGTGTGTGTTGCTCCTGCTAGGCGCTTATGGACAAACTTCTCCTGGTGTCAGTGGGACTTTCCCTGGGTACAACTTGTGCTCTTGATTCTCACCCTGCCCCAGGGCCACTCCAAGAATCACCAGGCACTGGCATCTCTCCAGCCCACCCCCCCTGCCTCAGGTGGCCAGCGGAGAGCCCTCTCCACCCACCAGTCCCCAGCTGCAGCACCTCACTGCCCCTGTCACCCATGTCCTACAGCCTAGGGCAGGGACACAGAGCCCCTGACCGGTTCCCCCTGCTCCTGATCCCTNCCTGATCCCTGCCAATGTGGCCAGCACAGCTAATGCCACTTCATGAGTCGAGCCACCATTCCCCGTGACTGAGGAGGTCACATACTTGTTCCTGTCCCCTCATTATCAGGGCCTGAAGGTCCCGTGCTCCATGCAGGCAAACAAAACAGATTTCTTCTTCCCCTCCCTACCAGCCTCAAGATTCTGGGCACCAGGCTGCTTAGTCCCTTCCTTACTGGCCTTGACAGCTCCAGCACAGAGCCTTCTTCCCCACCATCTGCGTGAGCACAGCCCAGCATCTCCCATCACAACACGCCCTGAGGAAGTATATTTTTTCAAAATACTTTTATTTCTTTTTTTTTTTTTTCTCTCAATACTGACATTACAAAAAAAAGGAAAATTACAAAAGAAAACACTAGAAAACATTCAGGTCTCGTTGAAACCGAGAAAAACAAAGCAGCTTGCATCTGCGCGCTGGCCTGTCTTCTCGCGCGTGGTGTCCACCAGGCTTCTCTACATTGAACTCCACAGGGACCAGTGGAGGGAACTGGTGGCATTTCCTCACCAGCCAAACTGGGCGATTAATTAAGCAGTGCCTAATGGGTCTCCTCACCCCGTATGATACACTATACAGCTACACACCCAGCCCCTACAGACACCCCTGCACTTGCCCCAGAGGACTCCCCATTTCAAGTCAGTGATTTATCTTTAAAAAAAAAAAAAAAAAGGATTCCCGGGGCCAGAGGTTTTCTCATCGGTGCTGTGGTGGAAGAGGAGCAGTACAAAGGCAGCTCAAACGTGCCTCTCACTCCGTAGGAGCCCTTTCCCGGGGAAAAAAACTGGCACGAGGCAGGGTGGGTCGAAAAAGGTAAGAAATATAAAAATTCTCCTGATGGAAATCCAAAGGTTTTAAAAAAATACAGCATTTTAAAATGAAGCCACCCAACAGATTGCCTCATGTGCCTCCCGGCTCCACCTTCACGCCCAGAAAAGCTTTCTGAATGAATTGTCCCTGTAGAAAAATATATACACGCGCCTCTCTCTTCTTATTAAATCCCTAAGGTTGACCTCAAAAGCTAGTGAAACCCACAGCTCTGCTCACGCTTGGCTCTACTTTTGCACCCAGACTTGTGCTACACACATAGCCCCCATCCTGGGGGGGTGTGATGTTCATGTGGCTGAACCATCCCCAAAAAAAAGAAGTCCAGGTGCACCACACCAGGAACCCCAAAACGGGCAGAGAAAAAAACCCTACGAAGTTTACCTAATGAGCTCTCTATATATGTACTTAAAAAAAAAAACAAAAAGCAGAAAAATGCAAACTCAAGACATCTGAACAAGAAAGCTCCACCCTGGCCTTTCCCCCCTTCTCTGGGCAGCAAGTGTAGGCAAGTGCTGCCCATGGGCGTTGGGGACAGCCCTGAGCAGGGGCAGGAGGCTGGACGGGACCATCCCCATAAGCTCCGTTGCTTGGCACAGCCGAGGCTTGGTTGTAGGCTTGGCACAGGAGAGTGGACCACGGTCGGACTTGGTACCGTGGCACCAGGTGATAAACAGTCCGGCTACAGGGCGGCCACCACGGGCAGGAGCGACTGGCACCGTGGTACAGCCGGGACCCTGAACAGCAGCAAGTATGAAAGAGGGGAAGAGAAGAACTAACAGTGGGGACACCAGATCCTGTGGAGTCTTATTTACATGCGCCGGACCCCAACAAGTCCAGCATCTCATGGGAAAAGTGGCCTGAAAAGCAGGTGACATTAAAAAAAGCCACAACGTGACACGTGTCCCTGGGCAAAGGGCCCACACCACTCGCTTGTGTGAGGTTGAAAAGCTGGATCTCTGGGGAAAAAAAAAAAAATAAAAAGTTTGGCAGCCAGGAGAGCCGTGATGGGCAGGAGCCTCCCCACGGCTAGGGTAGAAAACAGGCCATGAGGAATGGACAGGGAGAAGGATGGATGGGGGGTGGGCTGTGTGGGTTTTTTTGTGGAAGGAAAGTGGTGTGAGGGGGGTTGGGTGGGGTTTTTTTGTTTTTTTTTTTTTGCATTTGAAAGTGCTGTGGCACCTCTGCTCTGAGCAGACCAGGTGCTGCAGCAAGTGCGTTTGGAGTATTGCTGCTTGGAGGAGAGTCCTCAGGCTCTAAGAGCACGGGAGGTGCTGCTTGAGGATTTGTTTCGTCTGGGGAGCTATTCTGTCCGGGAAGCGGATTTTGAACTCCACGATCAAGTCTCCTCGCTGGCTGGGGGCCTTGGGGAAGGGCAGCCCCTCCCCTCGAAGTCTCTTCACTGTCCCCGGCTTGATGATGTCGTTGCAGGGAAGCGGGATCACCCGCCCGTCGATGGTGGGAATGTTCACGGTGCAGCCGCACAAGGCCTGGAGGGAGAAGAGGGGACACGCCGTCAGACGGGGCTGACACCCCAAAGCATCCCGATGGCCACACCCCGCCCCCACCCCAGCTGCCCCCCGGGTTAATCCACCCAGCTCCTCCTGGATGATGCTCAAGAGCATTGGCTGATGCTCTGCAGTGCAAGACCAGGTCTCTGCTGGTGCCAGTCCAGTCTAACCACCATGATCTGCGCTGCAGGAGCCGTACAGGAGAGTGGTGCCCCAAGGACAGTGATGCCCCAGCAGAGGAGTACCCCAGCCCATGGTGCGAAGAACTCCCCTCCCTACCTCCCGGGCTCCCCAGGAGGCACCACCAGCAAGTGCCTGGCCACTCACAGCAACAGGACATACTAAATTTAGCCTCCTCCCGGCCTCAGGCAGCCGAAATCCATCTGAGATCATCGGATGCCGCCGTGGTTCATCAGCTGTCACCCTCTGGAGCCCAGAGCTCTGCCTGGCACTGGGGGTTATCTATAGCACAGCCCGCATCCTGTCCCCCCTGCACCAACCGCGTACGCCGGCGTGCGACAGCACCCCGCTTTCCCAGGAGCTGGGGTCTCAGAGGGGCTAGTCCCCACCGCCAGCCCCTGCTGCAAAGCCAAGAGGTGATTCTGGGGGTGCCACCCTGAGGTACCCCAGCCCCGGCAGCAGCTGGGGTGGTGGGTGCCACGGCAGCCGCAAGCCGGCCTGCATTAGCCAGCCACGTGACGTGGGAATGCAGCAAGAAAATCCTGGTGTCCTTAAATAACTCAGACAGCTCTGGCGTACACGTGGGCAGGATCGTCTCCAGGCTTTCAGCAAAGGCTGAGGGAGAGAACTGCGGAACGATGCTTCTGGAAGAGTTGGGGGGGGAGGTTGCCGGGGGTACAGCCTCGAGATTCTGGGTGGGGAGCTGGCACAGGTTTGCCCCTCCAGGCAGGGTTCTGCGGGTCCAAGCCCTCCTAAAACACCCTGCAAAGGGAGGGGAGGAGGATGCAGTCGGTGTTTCTGAGGTAGATGGGGGCCTGTTTCTGCATTACCCTCCTCAAGAAAAGCCTCCAGTGGATGAGCTGCAACAGGCACCAGAAGAAACATCTCTTCTCCTGCTGGCCACTGGCTCAGGACTGGTGGCTGTGGCTTCTGCAGCTGAGCCAGGGCTCTGCATAAGGGCACTCATGGAGGGACCTGTGCCAGGGCTGGCTGGGGGGCTCCAGTGAGTGTAGGACAGGGGAGATGAGGCCATCTCCTTGCACAGCTCATCTGCACAGTCTCCTCCTGGAAAGGCTGTCCTCCAGGGATGAGCTTTTCCAGCTGCAAGAGGACACTCATCACCAGCTTCAGGCAAGCAGTGGGTGCCTGGCTGGATCTCCAGCAGGTTAGGGGGGAACCAAAGGATGATATCCCCCCATCAAAGCATTTCTGCCCCATGCTTGCCCAAGGATACTGGAGCCCTTCTGCTCGCTGGTGCCCACTGCCATGTGCCATGGAGGGCTGCATGGGTCCATGTGTGCCGGGGAAAGGACATCTCTAGCTACAAAATGGGAAGGAGAACAGGAAGTCCCTATGGGAGCACGTGGATGGGGAAAGCAAAAGGATGCGAGCAGGAGCGGGCGGTAGCAGTGAAGGCAGATGAGATCTTAATGTTTCCTTCCTAGAGCCAAGATGCAAGAATCTGAGGCGGTTGCTTCTCCGCCGTATGTCCCTGTTTTTCATGCTTCTTGCTCAGCTTCGCTGGCATTTGGGAAACCGGTTGCTGAATTAACACCAGTAACCGCGGGAGCTGCCCCACTTCCTAGAAAGAGGCTCTGTTTATCCCTAGGGATGAAATCACCCTGGGCTTGATAGCTGAGCACCGTGCTGTGAGAGCAGAGCTTTATCTAGGTCAGCGTTAGGTCCTCCTCCGCTCACAGTGAAGCCACCCGGGGTGGGGAAGGGGGGGGGGGATGTTGCCACCGGTCGCATCTCAGACGGGTACGTGTGGATGCTTCGAGGAAGGTGATGCCAGGTGAAGGATGCAAAGAGGGCGGCTGCTGAGGGCAGGCATTAGGCAGGCAGCCAGGCGGGCACAAGCCCCTGCCTGCAGCTTTGCCTGGAGATCTGCCTCCCAGGAGAAGCAGCTGCCCACGAGCGGTGTCAATCCTCCCTTCCTCAGCCTCCCACTGCGACGTGCACCTGTAATTTTAGGAAGGGACACTTCCTCACAGCCCACGAGTCCCTGGAGACGCGCTCATACACCTCTGGCTTCTGCAGCAGCCCAGGAGCAACCAACCCGTGCCGCCCTGGGCAGAGGGACATGGCACCCAGCAGGGCCAGGACACGAGGGCTGGGAGGGCACTGCCTCCCTGTGTTGCTCTCTGGAGGGGGCTGTGGGACGGAGGAGGAGGAAGATGCTCTCCTGAGTGCCCCCAGCCCAAGCACCACGTGGTTTGTTCCCCATGGCAGCAGGGTGCTGGTGAGGGGTCTCCAGCATGGCCATGAGCAGGGTCACAGCACCCATTGCCTGCCAGCTCTGCCTGCTGGCGTGGGAGAGGTGAAAGCTCAGGCTAAAAAAGGCAGACTTAGAAGGAGGAAGGCTGCAAGAAGAGCGCCCAAGGCTATGGCTGTAGGCTCAGGTGATGAAGAAGTTGAACTCCATCAGCTGGGTGGAGGTGGTGGAATATGGAGTTCAGGAGCTCCCAGCATCTGCTCATGCTCCAGAGCACTTAAGGTACTTCTTCTCATGGAAGATAAAAGCAGGAGAGTATCACTTTGCCCTGACATCAGGAGATGGCAGCCAGGATGGCAGCTCCTTAAGGATGCCCAGCACGTTGGGTTTGTGGTGGCGGGAGATAAAGACCAGAAATCTTGGCTCAAAGAGATGAGGAATTTGCCCAGACCAGCAATTTTCCACTTTGTGACTGCATTGGGAAAACCAAATGCCAGCATCTACGCCTTGCTCATGGAGATCACAGGTGCCTAGCACCACCACCCCTAGTGCACATGGAGCCAGAGGATGTTTCTCTGCTTGCTGCTCAAAGGGCAACTCCAGGCAAGGGTCCCCCCAGCCTGAGCTGTGCATGAACCTGGGCTAACACGGTCTGGACATCAGCACAGCCAGCTTGAGGTTAATTTTACAGATAGGGGAATGCACAGAAGGAAGCATCTGAGATATGGCATGCATGGCTCCATCTATAAGGCTGTCTCTCCCAAGTATTTCTGGAGCGGCCAAGGGAGCCAGCCACTGCAGGAATAAACCTCTGCACTTTGCGCTGCGGAGGAAATTCACCTCCTGAGTCTGCAGGTTAACTTGACCTGCTCCAAGAGCACCCAACTCTGCCTGACCCACATGGCTGCTCCTTGCCCTCAGTACACCTCTCACAGCCCCAGCTGGGATGCAGAGCCACCACAAAGCTCTCCCGACTTGCTGGCACACTAACAAGCTCACATTTCCCTGCCTCAGGTCAGGCCCATTGAGCTTGTTTCTATTAAATGCATTTGAGAGCATAAATCTGTCTTCAGGAAGAAAAAAAAGAAAAGCCAACATTCTCATTAAGAAGACAGACAGCGTCTACAGTCTGAAGGGAACAGCAAATGGCAGCTGCCAAAAACATCAATGTTAAATGCAGCTGGGATTTATTAAAAGGTAGTTATATAGCAGCGGTGGCGAACAGCACATTTTGTACTGGGGTAACGTCCCCTTCCTCTCCCACCTTCGTGCAGCTGGATGGCTCTGGTGCACCTGGCCCCACCGCAACCTTCAGGACTGGCAGCCTGGATGGGTCGGGTTTTGCTCACAGCCTGAGTATTTAGTTTGTTCCTTTATCTAGGAACAGATAAAGAACCTCTATCTAGGAAAGACAGAACTAAGGAAAACAGCTGAAGCATTGCTCAGGGAGGGCAAGGTACTTCCTTTCTCCACATGACCCTGCTCTCTGTCCTTGGAGAGAGGTACCTGGCACTACCCCTGATGGTAAATAAGCCACGGCAGGCTCAGCTATGAGAACAAGCAGGGACCAGGCTCCACATATGAATACCCTACACTAAAATGGAAGGACAAGACACACAGGGAAGAGAGAAAATGGATAAACGCCACTTGTATTGGCTCAAGAAGCAAGGTGCGGTCAGCAGGGACCGCAGCACTTGTGCCTGCACCCAGTACAGAGGTTGAGCATCTCCAAAACGAAGCAGGGGTTGGCATCTGCAGCTGCTCTCTGCAGAGGTCTTTGCTTGTGTCTCTCACAACCTACCTGGTCCTTCCTCATCGTTGCAGGAGAAGGACTGACTTCCATCTTGGCCCTACATGCCATGACCCAGGGCCACCTCCAACCCCATGAGACTTCCCACCCGTACCCACCTCTTTAAGACTGATGTTTGCCATGTAGACCACGTTCGTCCCATCCCTCTTGAAATGCGCGTGAGGCTTGTCCTTGAGGACAAAGACGATGTCGGCAGGGATGTTGTCTGGGGTGGCATCCCCTTCTTTAGGGAATGTGATTTTTGTTCCCTCCTTCCAGCCCCGTTTGATGACAATGTTAAGGATCTTGTCCTCAGTTCGCATGGTCCGGCCATCAGCGTTGAGCCTTCTGCGTGTGATCTTCATCCTCTTGGTGGATCCGTGGTAGATCTCTTCTAGGGACACCTTGAGCTCATGGATGACAGGCGGGTCTTGGATCTTTCTCCGCGTGTGCAGGGACTCTTGGTGCCGCCGATGAACCCCGTTAATGCCGTTGAAGCCAAACCGGCCAAAGGCACTGAAAGGGTCATCATCGTCATTGATATCCACGTCTTCCTGGTCAAAGCCGTTGAACATTCGGGAGCGGCTGCTAGCAAAGAAGATGTCGAAAGGGTTGGAGCCTCCGAAGAAGGATGCGAAGGTGGCATGGGGGTCTCCATGGAACGTGTAGTGGAAAGTATTCCCTGAGCCACCTGAAGAGCCACCTCCAGTTTTGAGACCTGGAAGAGAAGGGGGAAGATGGGATATTAATGCTTTTCACTGGTGGACACTGTGTTGGCACCACTCTTTCCAGTTTGGAGTGCAGTCTCTGCTGGCTCCAGGCAGCCCTTCCAGCATCTCCAGGGGGCGCAGGTCACCCCCTTCAGTCCAGCCACTTGTGAAGAGCCAGGAAAATTCCACCTCAACCCATGACACACAGTCCTGTTCCTAAACCCAGCAAACTGACGATCTGTTTAGGTTTTGTCCCAGCTGTCCCTGCTGAAGTGCTTCTTTGTTTCTCTCCACCCAGTTCACAGCCTTTTCTTTTAAAACGTTTTCTGACCAGCCTACCTCCATTTTTCCCCATGGGCAACCTCCCTTCTGCCCAAACAGCCCAGCCTCTTGAGCTGCACCAACAGCCACAGTCCCAGAGCATCACGTCTTGCAGGTGAGAATAGTCTTTGAGCTCAGCAAATGACTGTGACTCTGGGTAGCAGAGGAGGTAGAAGTCAGCAGATCTCCGGGCAAACACACAGCTCCCTGCATACAGGTGGTACAAAATGCCAGGTAAGCTCAAGGTTTGGATCTTTTGGCAACCATTCCCATGGGAAACTCTCCTGGCAGGTCCCAGGCTGAGCCTTACATCACTGCAACCCCCTCAAAGTCCCAGGCAGCCAAGGCACACAACAAGTGCCCCCCCTCCCAAGAGGTCACACATGCTCTGCAAGGCTATTTTTGACCAGAAGGGCTAGGAAGGGTTAAGCCAAGCCGAGCTCAAGGACTATTTTCAGGGCACACTGGTGACAGTGAAGGGCTATTTCTGACAGGCCATCCCGCCTGCCAGCCCCTCACAGTAAGAGATAGGAGGGGGACAAGCACAGAGCGGACAAGTTTGGGGGTCTTTTCTGATTGATGAAGTTAATATTCTGGGTAGGTCAGAGGGCTTTCATTTCACCTTGCCCATTGCAGCCTGTGAAACCCAGAAGCCCCTCAAGATGCTGATCTCCAAGACATGTTCTTCCAAAAAATGGCATGTGATGGGAAACAAAAGGTGTGGGTAGTGACAGACCATGACTGGTCCAAACCCAGTGGGGCAAGGAGAGGGATGCTCTTCCCTTCCTCCTTAACTCCTTTTTATTTCAGGTGCCTGGTGAGCCCCTCTCCCCAACAGACTGTACAGCCAGCAGGTTGTCCCTAACAGACTGTACAGCCAGGAGGTTTCACCTTTAATCCTGTGACACCAGCCCAAGCCGGGTCTGATTTCGGTGTCGCCTCCAGGGAAAGGCTGGTTTCCCACCGGAGACAGTTTCTTCTCATTTTACAGGATGGCAAATCACTGTGCCTGGTGTATCCGTCACGGCCCTGACATAACTAATGGGTTGAGAATTAACCCACCGCTGGTTAATTCTGCTGGTGGCTCATTAGAGGATGCACCTGCCTGCTGGCCCCTCAAGAGGGGCTGCCTCTTCCACGAGGCAGCCTGCTCCTGCCAGACCTCCTGCTCTTTTAAGCACCCAAGTCCTGGGCTGATTAATGCAGATGCTATTCGGTGCTCTCCTCAAATGGGGTTGTGCTCTTCCATCTTAGACTAATAAGGCCGCCTGTGGTGGAGCGGCCCTCCTCCTCCTCCTCCATGCCAACCACCAGACAACAGCAGCCGCTTGGTTTCAAAACAAGGACCTATTACTTAAATTGGGAAAAGCTTTGAATCCTGCAGGTCAGGCTGTACCAGGGAGGACAGAGGGACCAGTGCCCAAAAGCGGGGGAATGTGGGCAAAAGCAGCACTTCTCTGCTGGGATATTCAGATCAATTAAAGGGTTGCTAATGACCAGGTGTGACCCAGGAGGTGAGCTCCTTCCACAACCACCGTCTCAGCTGGCTGCTGGGGTTTTAGAGGAGCAGGCAGAGAGAGCCCAGCCATCCCAGGAAGCAAGGTGCTGGGTTGGAAAAGCAGAGCAGCACAGGGAGAAGTGGGATGAGAGGTGATTTCTGGCACCCACGGAGCCTTCACTCTGCCCGATTCTGTGGCTATAAGCCCCATTTCAGGGGCAGGCATGCAGCACAGGAATATCTCTGTGTGAAAATGCTCCCTTGCCTATAAAAAATTATTTAGACCTCCCACCCCTGCTTCTGAGTGGGCAGAGCTTTTTCCCTTACCTTCCTCCCCATACTGGTCGTAAATGGCTCGTTTCTTGGAGTCGCTCAGGACATCGTAAGCCTCCGCGATCTCCTTGAACTTTTCCTCGGCATTGGGGTCCTTATTCTTATCAGGGTGATACTTCAGGGCCATTTTCCGATAGGCTTTCTTGATTTCATCCTCGTTGGCGCTGCTTTGAATGCCCAGAATCTTGTAATAGTCCTTCCCCATGACTGCGACGCTGCCGGGAGCGGAGTACTTATTCCTGAAAGCAGAAAGACAGCTCTCCGTAAGGCGAATATCGCGCCGGGACAGACGGGGATGGGACCGGCACGCACTTATCACGGAGCCGATGCTCCCCACGTCCCACTGGCCAGCAGCACCAGAGCCAGCTCAAGTCCACGCTTCCCACTGGAGGTCAGAGCCCCGGTGCCAGGATGTTGCCTGGCTCCGGCTTTACCCTCCTGAGTCCCACGACGGGGATGGGGAGACTCATCTCTGAGGCTGACAGGGAGGAGAGCCCGAGCCAGGGCACAGCGTTATTATAGGGGCTACGCCACGGCTAACGTCAGGCCACTGCTAACGTCCCCGTCCCGTGTCCCTCCCCGCCGAGCCAGGAGGGCTGAGCTATGTCTAAATGTAGCCACCGGCCCGTGTCTGTCCGTCTCCCTGGTTCTCTCCCGGACAGGGACCTGGGACCTGAGTCGGGGTGATGACAGGCGGTCTCTGGAGGCTGAAGGCAGTGGCAGGGACCGTGCTGCCGCCTTCACCTCAAAGGAACTTCAAACATTTTGTTCCTGAAAGCAATTGGCATTCAGCTGGAGATAAGCGCCTCCGGCTGTCAGAACCATAATTTGTATTTAGCGGAGAGAGAACGAAGCCGTTAGACAGAAACATCTTGTGATGGTGGGAGGGCTTTTTTATTTTTTTGTTTTAAAATTAAAAAAAACCTGCTTTCTCGCCTGACTTGCACTCCCTGAGAGCCTTCAACTGCAGCAAGGCAGAAACCCAGGGCTCACCCCTCCACCGTGCGGGGACCGAGGCTGGGGCCATGCCTATACTAAGGCATGGAAAACCCGGTAGCCCTAATCAACCCCCCCATCACGCCTTTGGAGGGGCTGGAGGAGAGGGGATGGTAGCTCCTCTGGGCAGAGGCTGAGCAAGCCCCAGCGCTCCTCCAAGGACACTTCCCGCTGCTCCTCGACTTTCAGTCATCTGACAGCAAACTCTCAACTTCTCCGCACCTGGCCTGCCCCCCCCCACTCCAGCCTCACCCGGTGCAGCTCAGTGCTTGCTGCTGGCCCTGCTCTCCTCCAGACATTGGCCCACCAGATCTGCTGCTCTCTGCTAAGCCCTCCTGCCCACGTCCTACTCCCTGCTACAGTCCAGGTTTCACCTCATCCTTGCTCCGAACACCCTGGGGCAGCCCCAGCCCATCGCGCCTCTCCAGCAGACAGATTGCTGCTGCATATGAGCCTTGGCCCTTCCCTTCACCACCATACCAAGTTACCACCCCCACCCTTACTCTAACCATAAGCTCCCAGTGAAGGTCACAGAGGGGCCCCCAACGACAGCAGCTCAGATGAGGGTGGCTAGGCCCCTCGGGGGTGCATGTCCTGGCACTGCACTGAGCTCCTGGCATCCATCCCAAGCATCCAAGGCTTGCCTTGGGTCATGCCTCGGGCAATGACCCCTTTACAGCTGAGTAGCTGCTACGGAGGCTTGGGAATTGGCACCATACTTGACCACCGCGATCCAAAGCACCAGCTTCTGCTCTTTGCTGCCCCAGCTGCAGAGCAAGTACTTTGCGGGGGGGGGGTGGGGGTGGGGNCAGACCCCTGGTGAGGGGTGATGGGGGCACCCACGGATGCAAGCAGCACTCTATGGGGGCACAGAAGAGGTGGGAGAAAGTCCTGGGGGCGTAAAGAGCACCCGGCAGCGTCTCTCGCGGCAGCTGCTGGTTGGCAGCACGTTTCCATACCAGCTCCTGCACGCAGATCCGCCACCAGCACCCAGCCCATGCAGG
>VZZY01022797.1:0-80416 GCA_013400335.1 Eurystomus gularis
TGATTCTATGATTCTGATTCTGTACTCTCATTCCTTTTTGTGAGGTCAACTGCAGAATCAGCCTTGGACTCAATCATAGCTAAGCCATGTGAGGCATAGAAGTTTGCGAGAAGTTTATCCACTTACAGTATTGTAATTCATGAGTCAGCAACCAGAAATCATGAAAAGGGTGTAAGATTCATGTGATTAAATCCAAAACTCCCATCTTCTTTCTTCTACTTTTTATTGAGCCCTTGGAGTTTTCAGGTATATTTTTGTAATGCTTTCCACTCTTACCCTTCATCTCAAAGCCTAGATAAAAGGATATTTTTAAATGAGGGCAAGGAATCTTGTAATTGACTCTGGGAGCTGAGTATAAACTCAGCAGCCATGTCACTGCCATGTAGATTCCAATGCAAAATAAATCTGCATAAATAAGATCTGTTAGGACACTGTAGTATTTTGCTAAGAGTCAGACATGGGAGTATACTTTAGTTTTACAGTTGAAGTATTACTAGATGTTATGGCATTGCAGTAAGATCTGTTTGCTAAGGTTGAACCCAAGACATAAGGTGTAGTGGACTGACTGCACTCTCAGTCAGACCCAGTGTTGCAAATACCTTCAAGAAGAAAACCAGATGCTCCTATTTCCCGCTGTTTGAAGGTGTTTGTCCTACTGTTTGGACTGCAAACATGTCTTCTTTAGGCAGCACTCCCCATTTAGATGAGTGCCAAAATGCTGTCAAGGCTGATGGCACACAGCATTTGTTTCGCCTGACATCATTGGTAAGCAATTTATTGTGAAAGCATGAAAGAGCTCTTATGCTTTGCACTACTGTTTAAATGGAAGTTTAATCAGGAAATACAGAAACTATACTGAGTAGAGTCCTCAGGGCAACAGGTTAAGTTGCAAGAGGTGAAGTATCCCTTCAATTGAAGGACAAATGCTCTGACAGCCTGAAATTTGTCTCTGCACAGCTTATATAGTCTGTCCCTGCTGATCTGGCAGATCCAGAGATCTGCTGATCACTTTGAGTTTGCAAGCTCCACACTGAGTATAGTTCTTACCTGTCTTCTTTGTTGTGCATTTTTCACCGCACTGAGCAGAAATGCCAATGGCAAACAAACTCTTATTACCCACTCCACATCCCAAGGTTTGAAAAGCTCACTGCCACCTGGGACAAACCAGTTTTTCAAGTCCAGACCTGAACATATGACTGGCTATACAGTGAGTCATCTGATATGGGGCTTTCGTCACAGCCTGACCATGGAGAGGCACCTCACAAGGGGAAATGGAGGTTGTAAAAAAAGAAGAAAAAGACTCAAAGTGAGGAAAGGCTCAGAGGGGAAGGAAGATAAAAGCAGCTGTAGCTGCTTGGGAAGTGTCAAAGGGGAGACACTTTACTCCAGGTTTATTACAGGTGTACTGACATTTTTTTCTGCCAAAGTATGTCTCTCTCTCTCTGGTTTCTTGTGTGACACTGCAGGCAAGGTCAGCATGAAGTCATCACTCCCCTATTCTGATGGGTAAATGGGTGTGCTGCATTAGAAGCTCTCAACCTGTGCTGCACCCAGGCTGTGCACTGATAATCCTCCTCTTCTAATCTCTAAGGAGGAGCAGCAAGTGAATGGGGCTTTACTACTTCTTTACTAGGAAAATCCTTTGAGTAGTTTGTGGCACAGGCTTTGTTACTGGTAGGGCAGAGCTGATCATCTAAACAGTTAGTGGAGGGGTGATGGGAGCAATTTCACATGCAGCCAAATAACTGCAAGTATTTCCCATACCATTGGTGTCATTCATAAGCCTCCACAATTTTCTGCATGACCTTCACACTTGTAGGTACAACGGCAAACACAATCTGTGCCATAATTGTGGCTTACCCCTTCTCCAAGACATATAGAAAAGCACTGTGTAGCCAGGAAATAAGAAATCATCCACTCATACAGAAGATTTAACCTGAAAATCTGTCTCTTAACGGAACTGCTTATTTGTTTTTAATCTTAGATGACATATTTTTACTTTGGATATCATTACGTATAGATGTGAAACGTAGGAATTGTCATAAATTCAGATACTGAGTTTCTATTCAGCAGCCATATTTAGCACGTTGGAAACCCACTGGCAAATGTATTTAATTCTGGCCTTATTTTCTATTTGCCATCTTAGAAAAGGAGCATCTATCAGGTCCTGGGACGGTCTATTTTTTTTTTTAATTATTTTTTTTTTTCCAGAGAGATCAGTAAACATATAAAATGCAGGCAGATTCTTTAAGGTTTAGGAACAACAGGGATCTTACCAGAACTTCCTTGTGGTTAATGTTCAATAGGCATATTTAAAAAACAGTTCTGGCAGATTTCTCCAACATCCACAGCCAAAGTATAAAATTGGAGTGAAAACAGGTTTGAGATCAAAATCCTGTCAATCTTCAGCTGTTTAAATTTCACAGACTGAACAAGAAACAAGCTGTGCTGGTCTTACACCTCATGGGGATGGAGGCTGGGGAAGGGTCCAGAGATGCTGTGAGCACTCTGCTGCCAGCAGAGCTGGGGTCCTCCAGCAGCCCAGGACTGTATACCACTCTGGGAGTTACTCAGGGGTGTTGCTGGTGCAGGTCCCCCAAAATCTGAGAGTGCTATGAAGGAAAGCAGGGAGGTGAAGAGGGAGCGGGCCTCCCTCTTCGTGAAGGGTCCTTGCACATAGGCTGTTTTCGAAGGGCTGGTGTGTGAATGCTTATGCTTGCTTCCTATATTATTACTGCCCTAGCACAGTTTCCCTCGGACATGTCTGACAGAATGCCTGGGCTAAGCATCTCACAGACAAAAGTGGTACAGCTCAAGCCTTCTTTAATGAGTATCTACTGCGTGTGAAGATTTATAGCTGTGTAGTTTTGGTACGAAATGCTGTTTCCACACTCTGCTTAAAATAAAGGTAGTTTACTGCAATGGCATGGTCTGATTGCAGACATCTCTTCAAATCCTGTATCATCTGTGATTCTCTTATTACGCTTCATGGTCCTTTTCATACAATTTTATATGGCCCTTTAAATTTTTGTCATGATTCAACTGTGGCTATGGCATCTCTCCATAAAGACACCCACATTTCTCAACTTACTTATTTGTTGAGTGCTTTCGATCTAAACCAGACCACACAGTTGTTTCTCCCAATCCTTACAAAATCTGTATTTCATGAGTGCAATTATTTTTAGGAACATTCTCAGATTCAGGGTGGATATTGTGAAATAAGCTAGTTAGACAGCCAATCTCCTAGAGTTAGAAAAAGAGTATTGCTCCAGAAAGGAGCTCAGAAAGTCAAAGGCAGATATAGAGCCAGTCATAAAAGCAGGAATGGTTGTGCCTGTTTAATTATGACTAGTGAAAGTGAATGGATAGATGACAGCATCACACCTTCACTAAAAGCCGGTTTAGAGAGCAGGCAGAAGAAGTTGTTTACAAAATAGAGTAGATTTTGTGGATCCTACAAAAGCCAGGCTCTAAGTTATATCTTTATGTCACCATCTACAGGTGTGTTATATACTAACACTTTCACTTTTTTTTCGAATATAGACGGCAGAATTGAAGAATGGGAACTGACAGTGAAGACTGAAAAATGGGATTGGGCCAAGAGGGCTTCATATATCAGTTCATTCTGGCATGTCCTTCATCTCTCATGTTTAAATCCTTTGTGCTCACCTGCAAAATAAAACTTCTTTTTTTTATGATGAACTCAGGGGAACCTGTGTCTGACCCTCATCCCTCCAAGGACTGGTATACTGGGCTTCTCCAGAAAATGGGCTGATAGAGAAAACAGAGCAATAATACCTTTATTTTCCCCTCAGGACTTCTAGTTTGAGGAGCACAAAAGAAAACAAACAAGACATAAACCAAAACTAATGAAACAGGTTTATTGCCCTGTCTTCTGGGATGAATCTAGCTCCTGTTGCTGAGCGGTATGTCCTGCATCTGATGCCAGATCTGTGGTTGCTGTGCTGGGGTTCACAACACTTTTGGAAACCTGTACAGCAGGATATTTTCTGCAGCAGAGTGCTCAGGTTCCCAGAATTCTGATTTGGTGAGGAAGAGGAAAGGGATCTGAAGTAGATGATAGGGAGAAAATGGTGGTAGATCCTTTATCCCTCCTCTGCTGGGATAACACAAACCCATCCCTTTACACCAGTTCAATGTCTTGAGTGGGAGTGTGAACATGACCAAATAAATGTTGGCAATGATCAGTGAGCAATGAAAGAGTAAACCTTATAATTTAAATGCATTAAGAAATGCCATCATTTCCACCTCTTAAAAGTAGATCTGTAAAATGGTTTTATGCTCACTTCCCTTTCTCTTGAAACTATGACTTTTTCTGAATTATCTATTTACTTTTGAGGCGTAGAACAATTCTAAAAGGACCATAGAAAAGTACAAGTCACAAAGACGCAATAAGTCTGGAGACTCGGTGATAACACCAGGTAGTGCTTACCCCAGTGCTTTGGTTAATATTTACCTGTAGTATAGGAACTATTTAAATAATTGTCAATGCCTTGGTCACATTTTTTTTTGCTTTTGCAGAGCATGGTGTATTTGATGTGATTTGAGAGGTTTTCTGAAGACACAGGGAACGACTTTTATATCAAGGTCAAACTCTTAGGAAATCTGCAGTGCTCATTTTTAGCTCAGCTTGTTGAAAATGGCGGGTGTAAACAGCTGCATGAAGTACTCCATGTTCATCTTCAACTTCTTATTTTGGGTAAGTTGGTGTTTAAATTGTTATTAGCAATGCATGAAATGTGTTCAACATTATCTGAATGCTGTAGTTGAAATAATTGTAATGAAAATAGAGAATAAGTGGAACCAGAGTATGATTCTAAATCAGGGAGGGGAGAATACGTTCT
Source organism: Eurystomus gularis (assembly GCA_013400335.1). Lineage (NCBI taxonomy): Eukaryota > Metazoa > Chordata > Aves > Coraciiformes > Coraciidae > Eurystomus > Eurystomus gularis. Next base: position 4,866 of record VZZY01022797.1, read on the forward strand.
GCTTTTGCCCTTCCCTTTGACTTTTTCCTTCAAAATAACTTTCCCTCTACTTTAAAAAGTAGACCAGCTATAAGTCTATCTCCCTGCCCATATTGTGCCCCTCATGTCAGGGGATATCACTCATTTCAGTCGGAAGATAACAGACTCTCTACTTAAAATGCATTGTTCTCTTGCTTTTATTGTTTGCTGCTTGCATCCCAACAGCATAATCCTGAAAATCATAGAATCATTTTGGTTGGAAGAGACCTTTAAGATCCAACCACTAACAAATGTAGCTGGAATAGAAGATACAGAAAATTCACTTGTATTTTTAGCCTCCTAATTGCTGAATGGTTTTCGTATCCTTCTTTGTGGTTCTTTGCTTCATGTTCAGTGTCATAATTAGTTTCTGATGGTGGACAGTACATGTTTGTAAAATGGTATGGGCTGGCAGTACTGCCAAGGCAGATATAGCACAGGGCAGTAGGCAGCTTTCTGGGTGTCATCTGAGCAGTGTTTGTCTATTTATCATATCCCAGCTGGTTTGCAAGAATTTCAGGTGCTAGAAGCTCTGGAAAGGTTTGAGTTAAAGAACATTTCTCTCATGGTTCAACCTCGCTGTCAGCTTTCCTGACAGAGATTTGTCAAGTTCACTGAAACCAGAAGCGGAACCAGTAGCTACTTTATGGGCTTTGCCTCAAGGGATTTTCTTTCAAGTGAAAAGGTGATGCCATTCAAAAGGGACCACAAAAAGTAGCCTTGGAAAATTTATGGCTAGCCATAATGGGAAGAATTAGCAAAATTGTTTGGTTGCTTGTGGACCTCACAAAGAAATTCCTAACAGGCCAGTGATGGTTCAAAATGCCTCCTCCCTCTTCTTCCTCCACCCCCATCAAGGCAGATTGAAGATGCTTGACATCTGTGTTGAAATTTTTCTCCAATGGTACTTAAAAGAGTCCATAAGATTTTTACTTGGATTTCCTATCCCTCAGGATTTTTTTCCTGTTCACATTTATCTGTATTTACTGTAAGCTAAAACATAGACAAACATCTCGGATCAGCATTAGAAAAGCTCCAAACTATTTCTGGAATCAACATGTGAATAATGCCCCACACCTAAAGCCTCCAGTGACAGCATGGGTTTCCTAGGAAAAACCACAGTAATCCTGGGGAGTCATGAAAGATCAGGAAACAAGCATGTGTGGAACAAACTTCCCAACATATAACTTTATGCCAAAGGTGGGAAAATCCATGCTCTGTTCTGGGAGAGAATATGCTGAGAGTATTTGCTATGCAAGTGACTACCTGGATGGGACAGAGGAGGACAGGAATATAGCTACTTCTTTTAAAGGAAGGGGTTTAGCCCTGCGAAGATAGGGAGGAATAGATATAATGCAAACATGAATACGGGCCGATGGGAGTACAACGAAGCTGGATTCTTTGATTCATATTCCTGTCTCTTAATTCCTGGAAATAATTAAATTCCTGCAGTAAAGTACAAAGTACAGTGATGTCTTTACAGCCACTGGTCCCACAGTTGCTCTTCCTGGTGCACAAACCAGTTAGCAAGTGGAACATTAAACTGATACTGAGAAATGAAGGTGACATTAACCTTAACTAGATAAGAGCAACGGCTGCATATTTACCTGGCATCCTTTCTTTTTAAGACCAATCTCTCTGGGAGTGTTCCCCCTTAGAAGACTCAGGAATTGGACAGCATTTTCCTGGAGTTTTGCATCCTCACAGTTTGGTGAAAGAAAGCTGAGCATGAGCTTTTGAAGAGCTGTGCTTTGGAGCTGGGTGCCTATATGGAGCTTTTAATAGTCCTGAAGTTAATCTTTAAGTCAGTTTTGTGCATTAAATCTGACATGTAGTTCGTATTTTTCCTCTTTGTCTTCTTCAGAGTTTGCAGGATATCCAGCCTCACCTGCTACCCTCATTTTGTCAGCTTCTGCTATTCCACATCATGCAAAACTGTAGAATTACCATTTTTTTTCCACTAAATATTGATGTCTGATCCCGCAACTGGTTTAGTGACAGAGCAATCTTTGATCAGTTGTTGATACCAGACTTGCAGTCCCACCTACAACCAAAGTGGCCCCTTCCCAGTACCTTACATCTGAATGTCTCAATCCTTCAAAGAAGCAACCCAAGCTTAGCAGGTATGCTGAGCCATAGACGGCGTTCTCTGTAGGACCTTCCTAGCACTGTTAATTTCAAGTATCTCAAGGAAGAATTCCAGTCAAATGTTTTCCTGAACAGGAACAACTTTGTAGAAAATTCCTTCTGATATCCTTAAACTGGTATCTTAAAAAGTGTATGCCAGTGGAGGGAATTCCCCATAGGGTTGTTATTCCTGTGTATGAGAAGTGCAGATTCTTGATACACTTCTGGACCAGAGTCATGGCAAGACACATCTGAGGTGGTATGAATTTAACCAGGCTGTATTTTTTCATCACACCAATACTGAAGAGCTCGAGAAGAGAAAGACCAATTGAATTTGAGGGACAACAGTTCTGTTCCTGGTCAGTTTATGAGACCATGACGAGGTCAGTGATTCTTGGTCAAGGGTAGAGGCAAAACTATAATAGCCATCTAGTTTGGGAAAATGGGTGAGGACCTTTAGAAAGAAGCTCTTTTTATTCCATTGGGAAATACCAGTTCATTAAAAGTGAATTTCCTGAAAAGAAAATTTCTTTAGTTGAAAATTTATTTTAAGAAAATTTAATAATTAGGATGAGGCATTCCAGCAAACTTGAAATGTTTGACTTGGACTCTTTGGGAACAGACTGTTTTGATTTGTTATTTCAAAACTTTTTGTGTTCTTGTACACTTTATATATTATGAAAATGAACAGAAACAAAACATTAAGATTTTACTAAAATGGAGCATTTTTTACCAGCCTAAATCAACTCTATAATTAAAATATACATATCTTACTAAGACTTTTTATTTATAAATGAAGTTCCTTTCTTGAGTGGAAGAAATAAATATTGTAGCATTCTCATCTGATTGGTAAGTTCCTGTACATTCAGCTTTATTTACTTCTACTACTGTGCTGTATTTTTCTGGGAGGTCCTATGTAACAAATAAGGCAGCAGGCCAAATTCTGTTTGGATTTGTAGCAATAGCTGCTTCAGTGAAACTTTTCACATTAGCGAGCCCGTGTTGTCTGGTGCATAGCCACATGGCTCACATAGTGCTGCTGAACAAGACCCAAATATAGTCATGTGATACCACCAGTTTCTAGGCAGATTCAGTGGGATTCAGAAGGGTTCAGTGGGGAGTTCTAGTTAAATTTGATAACATGATATAGCTGTCATCGATTGTACAACTTTCCTTTTCATGTTTAAAATGTACTTATAGGAGCTTTACTTCTAGCAGGAAAATGTGTGGTACTCATGTCTGAGTCTGGCTGTGTTCCACATTAAATAATCTGCTAAAGTCGTTATGCTCTTTGATGCTGAATATTTTATGAAACCTTTTGCGAGAAAAGTGTTCTTTAAGAAAAATTATCTAAATATATAAAAATAACTATTTTAATTTTAAAAGGTTCAGAATTCTCCCAGTCTTCACAGGAAGCTCATAACAAATTTCAGGGCCATTTATGACTTGAGTATTAATGACACACAGGAAGATAATTCTAAATATGATTAGTCTGTGGTCCTCAGTGATCTTTCTTTCCTACCAGTCATCTCAGTAGGCACAATACTTACACCTGATTAGGCTCTTAGTTACATGTCCCCAACACTTAATAAAGAGAAATTCTGTGTTAGAATCATCACAGACAAGGTTAGGAAAAGAGTGACTAGTGCATAGTGGAATGGTACCTCAATGATCAAGGGAACAGGATCACAACTAGTGATTATGGAATGTGTCTGGACCTGGGATTTATCTGCCCTGACTTCAACTTAAAACAAATCATCCCAGTCTAATTTTCACGTATATACAACGAAGTATGGTTGTTTTCTGTAAAAATGTAATGGAAATAATAACTATAGGCACTTTTATAGGAGGAATATTCTAAGAATTAGAGATACTGGTGCAACGGAAACAGCAGGAAGACTTTATTTAGAACTTTCCCTGATAGTTTTACCATAGAGAATATGTCTCTAGATATGTGTTCTGAATAATTCTAGAGACAACATTTATACAAACATCCCTTATTAAATCTCATGTACTTCCATTATACAAGAAACAATGTTGTTTACGGCCATATTATATACATACAATAGCAATTTATATTCCTCTCTCATCTGACAGAATTTCTGTGTGCTTCACAACCACGTGTATAAATCATCAAGGAAATGTGGAGTCCTCTGAGGTAGAAACATCAGGGATCTGGTGCATAACTGAGGATTTAAATACCCTCATGAAGTTTCCTGGATATGAATCAATATTCTACTCCAGCAATTCATGTTTCTTTCGCTTTGCCAAACAAATTATTTCAGAATTTTGGCCAACATCTGGTGCAATTTGGATGCTGAATGTTAATCTAAAACTGCTGATCTTTCTAAATATTCCTTATTTTCTCCTGCAGGTGTGTGGTTCCATTATTTTGGGTGTCTCTATATGGATACGTGTTAGCAAAAATGCTCAGCAGGTAAATGTATACAGTCGTACCAGAACCATGCAAAATGTTGAAGCTACTGCATACACTTAATTTCCCATCTTTGTTTTCACCAATTTGTTTTTTATTTTTTACTGAAGTGCTTTGCGTGAGTAAAGATTAATGCATTTTATGATACTTAAGATTAAACAGTGTGGTGCAAGTAGCCAGATGAAGTGGTTGGTGTAAGCACAAATATGTGACTACAAGAAGTGTCTTCCAAAGTTATTCATATAGTTTCTTGCAGAGGCACATTGATTTCTGTTGGAAAACACGTGTGTTCCTCTTCTATAATGGAAACTAATTATGGTTTTGTTATTGATTTCAGTGGTAGAGAGAATGATGAGGAGCCATGCGGCTCCTAGACCTTTCAATGTCTTTCCCTATTAGAATAATATAGTCATATATATTCCTAAAGGTACTTCCATATGTTTGTAGGAAATAGTTTTACCTTTCTCACTGTCTTCAATAACACAACTCTTATTTCCCCAGCAACTTTGAAAGGGAGCAAGAATTTTTCCCTTCTCTTTTCAGTGGCTCCTTAAAAACACCTTATCCTTTTAACCTCATATTTATATAGAAAGAGTTTTAGACACTTAGGATTAAAATGTCCTAACAGCCTTCCTGGAGAGGAGAAGAAAGTCCCTGAGTTCCCCTCCTGGATTTTATCTGTGTTATTAAATTACTTCAGACTTTCTGACTCTCCTTTTCTGCAAAGCTAGGGAAAATACAATTTTGAGGAGCCCTGGATCTTGCAGACATGCAGTAGAGGCTGAACCTGTTGATGCAAAAGCCCTTGGGCCCTGTGGGCCCTACTAACCTTGTGGCAAGTGTGCTTCCAGCAGCACTGGCTTCTGACTCACAGCCTGTTTTCTGCCACCCTTGACAGAAGCTGATTTCACAGCTCGTAGATGCTTCTCTGAAAGGCACTGTGCAATTTGTCTATGTTGGTGCTTTGTTATACTAACAGGAAGAATAATCTGATAATCTGACTCTAAGGTTTTAAGCAGTATATTTCTTCATGTGAATTTGGGACATAGAAATGTAAAGGAATTTGGAAATTTTTTTTTGCATACTTGTATTTCCAAAAAGACTTTCTGGTCATAGAAGTGAAAAAATGGCCAGGTGTGATATGGAAGCATGTTTTATCAGCTCTCAGGTTGAGCCTTTAGTACAGTTAAAGTTGAAAGTCTTCATATTACTCTTCTGCTACTCTACTGCAGTCCATCAGTTAAGAACAGTAATTTTTAAGTCAGTATTTTCTGGAAATAAAAAGACAGTGGAGATAAGAAGGTATATTTATACATTACCTGCCATTTTGCTGATGACACTGTAGCCTTTAGCGAGTCCCAGATGTCTCGTGTCTGGCAGAGGATGGATGCAACAGAGCTCAGGTCTTGACGATGTTATGCCATGGGGTAAATTAGGTCATGGTGGAGAGCTCTGCCATTCTCTGCTGTGGAAGAGGAAGAATGACAACTTTCACTCTTCGATTGACATTTTCCAAGAAGCTAAAATTGCCATACTTGCTAGTTGACCATCTCTAGTGTTATGGCTCAGATGGTATGGAGGTTGGAAAATCATAGCCACTATTATCTTTTCTTATTTTTGAGAGATTTTCCATTCAGAAAAGCATACCTAAGTGTATCCCAAACTGGTTTCCTGAAGTGACACTTAGTATTCCCCAAAAACTGTGAATTAAGACTAGGGACCAAAATTGAAAGCATTTTCTTCCATTTTTGCCTCCAGGCAGGCAAAGTTCCCATTTAAAGCCAATGTATGTTTTGCCTGACTAATAATTGAACAGACCATAAGGATTTGGCTGTAGATGAATAGAGCTTTCTAAGAATAAATAACAGGATGTTCAGTCCAACTTGGAAGGGGAAAGAACAACACATTCTTCAAATTATACTTGTCTATATACCTTTGCAATTTCCATCAGAAGATAAATGTGACAACTTCCAGACATTTTTGCTAATCTTGGCACCAGCCACACTGGAAAATATTCTTTGAACGTTTTTCTCTATTTTGGCCTTTGGCCTTAGTCAGTCCTGTGGGAACTGAATAATTTGATATTTAATAATATTGAGGTATATGAATTGTTTAGTTGAATGTCCCACACATCAAAATACAGTCCTCATCTCTGAGGGTAATATTAGAGATCATGCCTGAAAAAAAAAAGAAAAGAAAAAGAAAGCTGCTTTGGAAAATACTCCTAACTACTTCTCTAGTATATCCAGCATTGCTCAGCCACAGTCTGTTCCTGACCTTCTAATGACAAACAGAGGTTTTGTTTCATTTACATTTGGTTAAGTAATGTAGGAGAGATTTTGAGATAATCAGTTTTGCTACTTCCAGCAAAAAGCAAGGATTCATGGACTGAGAACTAACTGAAAGTCACTTTAAAGACAAGAGATCTTAGTTTACTCTGTAGAGACTTCCATACTGTGCAGAGACAAAGGCTATGAAAACCCAGGTTCTACTGAGCTCCCCAATGAAACATTTAAGAAGAGGGCATTACAGGTTTATTATTTATGGATCAGAGTTTTTCCACAGTTGGTAATCAGTATATCTATGAGTTATGAAGTAGTTCTCTTGTTTTGGAGGATACAGATGTTTTTGGGAGGAGCTTCTTGTAGCTAAAAGACTTTTTTCCCCCTCTCTTTTCAGGAACTGGAGATAAACAGCAGCCTGTTTGCAGGAGTTGACCTGCTGATAGCCGTGGGCTCCATCATTATGGTCCTTGGTTTTCTGGGGTGCTGCGGTGCCGTAAAGGAAAGCCGGTGCATGCTGCTGTTGGTAGGAAAGAAAAACATTTGGCTACATTTGACAGGCCATAGCTTCATTTGCTGGATAAAGTCCTTGCAAGTAGTATCAAATGAGGATAGGGGACTTCTTGCTTAACCAAATGTTTGATTATGATTATGTGTTTCCATTGCTTACCTTGTGCTTGAGCCGCTTCTGAATTCTAGTGTAGAAAAAATGATGGGTGGTCTCACCAACAAGAAGACATGATCCAGAGAGCATGTCACTAGCATTTTTTTATCCAGACGTCACCAAAGTTCCCTCCCCCAGTCCTCCCCCACTACCTATTTAATAAATTTCTAGTTGCTGCCTTTGCTGGTCCTACTAGACTGTCCCCTCTGTCATCCCGCCCAACACCTCTCACCTACACACTGCCAATCATGCCACTACTCTGGTATGCACCTCGTTTTGATCACACTCTGTCTCAGGCACCCCCTTTCTCATCGCCAAAGAAGGAATAGCCAGAGCAGCTCTGACTGGAACTTCAAATTCATTCTACCTGCATGGTTATTCAAGCACATGAAAGCCTAACATTCACTTAGAAGGAATTATATAATCTTGATCAAAAGTGCTATAGTTTTATCCCTCTTTTGTTTTCTTCCTAGTTTTTTATTGGACTGCTTCTGATCCTGATCCTTCAGGTCACAGGAGGTATTTTAGGAGCAGTGTACAGATCTCAGGTACAGTATTACTCTGCTTTTTCATTGATATCTTCCCAGAGTTTTGTTTCCAACCCAAAAACTAATAAAATATTTGGACTTGCAGATTGAAGCATCCCTTAACAAGACTCTCGTGGAGCATATGAATTCATTGCAAAGCTCTACAGAAGAATCTAAAGTGTTTCAAGAGAAGTTCCAGAAGTTTGAGAGAATGGTAATTAAAATGTAACAAAGGGCAGAGGTTGTTGCTATCTTTCTATCACTAGTTTTGTCTGTGCTTCATTTATGGCTATTCTGCCATAGATTTGAAGTTAATTCCCTGGGGATGAGGAAGGGTCTAACGTGATTGCAAGTTAAAACACCACAAAAGAGGCTTCTGCACTTTGATATAACATGGGCTTTCTGTGATGATTTCTTTGTGCAACAGTATTTATAAGAGCAATGAAGCAAGGACACACAACATGCATGTGAGACTGACAGGTAAAGTCTTTCATGAGAAGGCTGCCTGCTCCTTAGTTACAGCTTTCCCTTCAGAAGGGACGTTGCTCCCTCACTGTATCCCAGCTAGGAACTATCCAGTACTGTTAAGGCAAGATTACGTCAGGGCTGAGGAAAACTTCAGGAGTGTATTCTATTTGGAATGTCCTATTTCTGTGAAGTCATTAACTGACATACTTTACTGTGTAAGAAGGAGGAAGAAAATATGACAAAAGGAAGGTTTGTTTTCACTGTGATTATACCTATCCTGACTTCCCCTACCTGCAGGACCCTAGAAGGTGGACACTTTGTACCAGCTTGCTCCTGGATATCACACAGAGAATAGCCTTGAATCTCACTGATATCATTGATACACCCCACTAGCCCCTCCCACTAGTACCTGTGTCTGTACATTGACAGAGTGACTACTGTTATTTTGGGGTTTTTTGGTCCCTAATGAGTGATGGCTTTGATGGATAGGCTTAAAGAATTCCTATATTTTTAAAGGATGCTGGTGTGAAAGAAAAGGAAATAAGAAACTATATTTGGGTGGCTTCTATTTCTTCCACTTCTCCATCCCCATTCCACCTCCAGTCCTATCCTCGGCTTCTGAGCCAGCTTGTTTTTTCTGGTATAATAAGCAGCTCCCTGGAGAGGTGATTGAAGGGTGTGCAAAATGAAATATCCCATAATTACTGTATTAATGTTTAAATAGACCAGGATTGCTTTATTGTGTCCCACAGCCTTTGCTTTATATAAAATTATGTGAACATTTCCAGCTGCTCTTTAAAAGAGGGAGGACCTCAAACCCAAGTCTGCACCCCTGAGCTTTAGTGGCTTGAATAAAGTGGAACATGAAGTGAAACTGCACCTGGTTTAGGTTTCACAAACCCCAGATGAAGCACTGGCTTCCTCAATCCATTTCTATATTTAAAGAACTAACTATCATTCAAGGTGGTTATTTTTCTAGATTTCAGAGATTTGTGTGCCTGAATTTTACATTTGCAGCCTGACTTTTCAAGATGTGAAACACTTAGCATCGTTCCATGTTCCAGTTCCATTCTGGCACTGACAGTTACTAGCTTTATAGTATGTTAATGTTTTTTGAACACTGAAACTGTGGTCTTTTTTCCTTTTTCATTTTTTGGTTTTAAACTTGTTCACTTATATTCTTATAACTGGTATGGAAATGTAAAGGGTGTTTGAGACATACCTGTCTGGGACAACTTCCACATGGGAAAAGATGAATGGAAGTTTCTCTTTTGTTGTTCCTTTCAGCTCTGTCACCTACTCTTCTCGAACTGCAAATCACCATTTTCCCCCTCATCACCCCATTTCCTCCTTTCTTGCAGAACCAGTGCTGTGGTTTGCTGAATGGACCTGAAGACTGGGGGAACAATTTTAATATTCTTCTTGGTACCAATAAAATCTGTGAGTGTGACATAAAGGACCCGTCAACAGACCTCTGCACCTCTTTTCAAGGCAGATACATTTATAAAAGGGTAAGGAACATGTCAAGTTCCACTCTTCTTCCCGCAAAGAGTTTCTAACCCAAGATTATTTTGGGGGACTGGCAAACTCAGCAGTTCTGTATCTTTCAAAAAAAGGCAAAGTTGTGCCTTCTCTTCACTAGGCAGAATTGCCCCTGCTATGCCATCTGCTATGAAATTACTTGTGCATACATTCAGTAAGCATGGGATTCCTCTGTTTTAGCTGTGCAGGGCAGTAGTACCTTTAGGACCTCAGCAGTCTGCATGGTTACTTAGTAACCATGGTTACTATGGGTGAAAACTATTATGGCTTTAAGGTTAAGGTATGCCTCTGGGTCAGAGCAGCACATCACCCATCCTTTGGCTCTCGTTTCTCCCTGAGAAGGTTATGTTCCCACCCAGGCTCATTCTGATGAGACATGTTGACTCAGAGGCTTTCAAAGGGCCGAGGGATATTGAAAAATGAACACGTTAAATGTAAGACCTTTGGGGTTTTATAATCCTTTAATAAAAAACCCCACACTCATTTTGCAGGATCTGCTGGAAAAAACCTTACATGTTGTAGGCTTCATGGCAGCCTACTCAAAGTGTAATGTCCTACAACTACAGCCTTTTGAAAAGCTTGTGGCAGTTAATATAATAATAAGACAAAAATGTCTGGTGACAGGCAACAAGAAAGCATACTCCAAAATTGGTAGGTGGGCAGCAGTGATCTCAATTAATTAATTTCAAGATTTATCTGTCTCCGTATATGGAACTTTGGACTCCATACATACAAAGAAAAATATGAAAAAAGTGGAAAACTAGCACAAAGTAACAGCATTTTTAGAATGCTGGCTATACAAAATTTGCCAATCTTCACCTAGCACAAAGCAGATTTTAGCAAATGTCCATTCTGGTTGTATACTTTTCTAAATGCACAGCTCCTTAGCCAGGTCCTGCCTGAACACTAATTTCCTCCTTGTGTAGTCCCACAGAAGCAAATAGTGTTTTAAAGCAAGGGAACAGTCTGGTTAAGTAGAGGATGCCAAAACCCAATCTGGAAATAAGATGTATACAAAGAGGCTGTTTTGGCCAAATTCTAATGTCTTTTTGGCCTCAGGCAAACCCTCAAAGGACATATGAGAAGCCATCAGTGAAATTACTGCAGGTGCAAGATATCACTCACATGAACACACAGCTTTCATGGTGGTGTTAGATGTTAGTAAAGACATTCATCTCTTGTGATCCAGGAAAAAAAGGTTTGAAATTCAGTGCAGTTCTGAGTCAGCTTAAATGAGAGGTATTTAGAAGGACTAGAAGGAGAGGACCCATGTGTTTATTGTGAGGGAGGAAATATGGTGAAATAATATAACTATATTTGGGGAGAAGGCAGTTGTAGTGTTGGAACAGTACTGTAGTTTTGATGGATTCAAGCCATAGTTGGCTTTCCCTACAGTTTGCAAAAGGAGTATTGTCAATGCCTGGAGAAGATGTAATCATCATAAGAACAGATGTATGCATTTACTAAAAGGGAGAGTAGCTCTACATTGAACTTCAGATATGATCACTCCCTCCCAGGCCCAGCCCCAGACTACCAAACATTTGTCAAAATTAATTTTTAAGCTAGGTTTTATAACCAAATATTGTTAGTTGAGTCTGATTCTAATAATAAGCTCTGAAGTTTCAAATCCAAAGATCAGATTAGTGGGAAACTGAAGTTCTCTTTCAGATCTGGTCATGGCTTCAGGGGCTCTTTCCTAGCAGAGAATTGTTATCGAGAGAAAGTAAGAACAAGTGTTTCTTTCCTTGTCAACTGAAAATCATGCAAACATTAGACAGTACAGCAACAGCTTTCCGAAACTGTACCCTTTTATGGTCAGCTGCTAAATTAATCTTTGTATTTAGAAAGACAAAGGCTAAATATCTTTCTCAGAGCACAAGGTACGTATAGGTGTCTTGTTTCTGTTTGTTAGCAACAAGCCAGAGTAAATTCAAATAGTCTTTCTTTACACACAGAGAAAGATAAAGACAGTGTGAGAGGAGTTATTTTAGAGGATGCATTCCTAATAACCTTAGGATAATATTGCTTACCTCTAATTAATAATTTTGTCTTATTTTTCAGCCTTGTGGGGTAGTGATTATCGAATACCTTCAAGACCATCTGCTCATAATTATGGGGATCGCCTTTGGACTGGCTGTTATTGAGGTACCAGTATACACCATTAAAACATTTAGTAGCTGACAAACAATATGTTCTACTTAGAAATACACTGGGAATGGAATTAAAACACCTGGATTGCTCAATTAATAGACAAGGGAAAACCACCTTAGCTATAATCTTACTGTTATTTCATATAAACAGTATGTGGCTGTCGAGCTGCCAAATTCAGGTGGAATCAGACCACCCTGCTGCCTGTATAAGTGTATCACATGGGACTTTTTCTACAAAGACTTGACAGTCTTGGAGCCAGCCTTTGCCTTAACAGTGAGCCCTGTGGACAGAGGGGTGTGCGGACACCCAGCTCGGGGAAGACACAAGGCAGAATAGCCAGTCTTTTCCTCCTCTTCCCTCTCTTTGCTTGAGGAAAAAGTAATCTCATAAGAAAATGGAGAAGATATGGTACAAAATTCTTATTCTGAGGCATAATATAGCCATCAAGATGCTGCATGAATGTGCCTGAGTGCACACCTGTGCTGCTTTGTATATTCCTGTGTGTATAAAAAGCAGGGTATGTGAGCTCTTTATTTTAATTGCTTCATCATACACTGAAGAATAACATGCAGAACTTCTCTGAAGAGAGAAGAAAAAACAGCGAGGTTATCCAGTAAGCTACTTGATAAATGATAGGCTTTGATTGGGAGAAAATGACAAAGAAACAGAGGATTTCATCATGTTGCTTTCTTTGGTAATTTTCTTTCTTTTCACTATTCCTCTGTGGTTTTCTTCCTCCCCTGCCCCTGCCAATGGATGTTTGAGGGAAAAGCAGAAATGACGAAGATTGCTGTGCAGAGTTCAGTCTGTTATTCCAAGTGAAAACTTCTTAACATCATTGGCAGAGGATTGCTCCTCGTGGTAGAAGAGCGGGCAAGAGCCCCGACTCAAAAATACATTTCCAGGAAAAGAATAGTAAGCAGGGAAGAGTTACGCAGCTGCAGCACTGGGAGAGGACAGGCCACTAACTTCTTACTTGGCACAGACTTCACGTTATTTAAGGTGCTATATGTGGGCGGTCAGGTCTCTCACCTATATGCAGACTTTGAGGGTAAAATGGCTGAAATACACCAATATTAAAAGGCCTTTAAAAATATGATACAAGTGTAAAATTGCATCTGTATCCCAAAGGTAAGTTATAAGTCTCTATGCTCTAGTTACTGCAGTTACATGTAGCCTTTAGCTCATTGGCCGTCTTTCTTCCCTGTTCTCCAGCTGGCATTTTCTGTGATGGCTGTCTCTCCCAGTCATAAAAGGATTAGAAAACAACATGAGTAAACAATATGAACCTCAGCTGGTACAAATTGTCAGCTGGCAATTTACACGTGATAAACATTTAGCATTTCCAAAGGTATTAGCATATTATCATTTCTTAAGTAATTGCAAATCAAAAGCCACATGCTTTAACCATATTTCTGCTCTGGAAAACCCCAGATAAAAAGAAGCGGTCAAGGAAAAGTGTTCTTCCCTAGCATTCCCCGCTCTGCCTGCTCTGTTATGCCACTTGTGTGCCATTAATGGCTTTACCCTATGAGTGGAAATGATATGGAGAAGAAGGGCCCAAGTGTGGGTGCAAGTGAAAATGTGGGTGTGGCATGTCAAGGAAGTCCTGTCAGCTTATTCCAGTTGTGAGTCCATCTCCTTGTCTTAGCTGTACTCCTGTGTTCTCTATGTTCTCTGGTGTCACTTCCTTAAATAAATGAAGCATCCTGATGTTCATGCCTTCATGAGTGTTAATTAGGTACTTTCCACTTTTGTGAAACACCTTCACAGACTGGTTAATTTTAAATCCAGAAGGAAGCGTTCTGATCTTCTGATCTTGCCAACTGTCTGTCACAGGCTCTGGACTTTCACTCAGTAATTCCCACTACAGAAGGTGGCCCTGCTGAATTTTATATTTCAAGCAACAGCTTCTTTAGAGGACTCAGTGTTTCTATCCCAAATCTATTACTGATGAGTATAAAGTATTTGTTGCGTGATCATTTTTCCACTCAAAATGGTAGAATATGTGTGTAGATGTATGTCTGTATACATATGCACACATATGCCTTTACACATATATTTGCATAAAAGAGAGTGACAGTGGAAAAGAAGAGAGATTTCAAAGGGAAATTCAAAGGGAGTTTCAAAGGGAAACAATTCCTAGAATATGCAGTGAACTCAGGAGAAAGTAAGAGATTGGATTTTTGTCCAAAATTCTTAAACTTCTCAGTATTTGCTGCTCCATTGTAGCTAACAACTGCATTTTAAACCCCTAGAGTTACAGGGTTCCCCATCCACATAGGCAATATATTTTTTAAACAAGTGAAAGTTTTCCATCAGGTCTGCAGTCTTACCTGTGGTACATACTGATTTCATTAAAATGGCTATATTCTAGAGCCATGTTCTTTAAGAATTACATTGGGAAAGATCTGCATAGCAGATTTAGCCTGCATGTAAATCCAAGACATTTGCAAAGAAAATGTTCCCACTGTGTATCAATTGTATACTGGGATTTCCAGGACTGCCAAGTAATACCAAAAATGTCTTTGCTTTCCAGATTCTTGGTTTGGTGTTTTCAATGAGCCTCTACTGCCAGATCCAGAGAAAATGAAACCGTGGAAGTGTCAGGACGGTATCACCAGCCAAAGAAAAACCTTTGTCGATAGAAGGATATTTGGCTTGGCGTGTTCAGATAAATATATGCATATCCCAGGCAGCTGTTCTGATGAAAATGGCAACCCTTGTGCACATGGATGCTTTGCAATTTGCAAATGACCTCCATGTACTTCATAAGATTTAACGTTGCAAATGTGAATTTGTATTGGAAATAAACACCTTTGTTTATGTTTTTCTGGGTTTTATTTTTTCTGAAGACACCATTTAAGTAATGTTGATATTCTGAGTTTGCCATACAGTGTGTCCACATCGGTATTACGCCATCTGTAGCAGAGTCACCATAAACAGCTGCAAATGATCTTGCAGTAGGTGACTGGTCCAGGGAATCACATGCCCCCAGGCAGCTTTGCTTGTGGGACAGGGTGTTTTCATTATGAGTGTCGCAGGTCATTTTGACACTCAATATGGTATATATATGGTCAGGGGTTTGTTACTTGTGAGAAGCACAGAGACTAACTTTCATCCAAATAGAAAAGCCACATTTCCCTTCAGGGACATTTAAATCAATATCCTGGAAGCTGAGATGGTCACTCTCAAGCCCAAATGATGCTTAGATTGCATACGAGAGTTGGATTTAGTGGCACATGTTTTGCAAATATGCACCAAGGGTGAAATCCAAGTCCATGTGGAGGCAAGATGTGCACAGAAGTCAGGCGGGTGAGACTTCACCTTGAGTGGCTAAGATGAGTAGTGGGCTTCTCAGCAGTGGGTGGACAGCAGAGGGCACGGCTGGTAACACAGCAGAAGCAATATGAAGGATACATGCCTTTGAACCAAGCAGTGCTTGCAAGTGTTGGGGCTCTCAGGCACTGACAACCCTGACTGTCCTTGCTGAGACCCCTGGGGCTCCTCCTACCACTGCCCATGGCCTAGGACCCCATGTCAGCCCTCTGGGGCTATCGGCTGCTGCCCCAGTGACTCTGCAGAAAGGCCACCCTCCAGTTCCCACAGCCCTCCCCTGCTTGGCTGTGGGGTCCTATCAACCTCAGCCCATCCATGGCCTGGCCTCAGCCCACCCGATCCCCAGAGAGATGCCTGATGCCCGTGGTCAGGGTTGCCCCAGTGCTCGCTGGTTGTCCTGCTCCTGGCTGGGGTGGTGGAACTGGCCCTGGCTGCCAGGCCCTGCCTTGTCACCTCATGGGAGTCCATATGGTGTTCTGTCCCAGTCCTCAGGGAGCTGCTGGCCCAGGCAACTTCCTGACAGAAAGTAAATGGCATCAAGGAGCAGATTTTTTAACAGTATGAAGATGTCTAACAATGCCCGTTAGGATCTGCTGAGGTTTTCAGCACCATGACAATGGCCTTGCTGCTGCAAGTTGGGGGCTACCTGTTTTCACCAATCCTGCTGGGCCCCCATCTTCATCTTTAGGAGCAACTTTAAACACCTTCAGACAGCTGCTCTTAAACGAAAACCACATACCATGCTCTTCTACTTTAAGATCCCTCAAGTTCTCTCAGCTGTCTCAAAGTACACCCAGACTTTTCCCATCTTGACTGACCCATGCAACTGTTGCTTGTAAATATATTGAAAGCTTTTCTTGGGCAAACACCTTTGCCTTTGCCTCATACTGACAGGTCTGGGTTAGGGTAAAATTTATCTGCATCAACCATTTCCTTTTAAAATACATCCAGAGGAAAAGTCTCTGTCTCGTTCGCCACTTAGCACTCAGACCACTAGGCCAAGCAGTGAGAGCTGCTTTCAGAAATTTGTGTGTCTCCCAGGAAAGTCATCTAGCTACCAGACAGTTCTGGCACTTGCCCTACCCCCTGCTGAACCTCAGAAACTGTGCCAGAAGAATTTGAACTTTGTTGGACCAGAGAAAAAGCATGACTCCATAACCCAGCCATACTCCCTGGAAGCAGAAACACTGACTTCTAGTTCATTCTCCTCAGACTGTATTTTTTTTCTGTGCATATCTAACCTGTGATTTGAAATCCTGGGAGCTCAGCCTGAATCATCCAGATCATGAGATGGCAGCCAGACTCTTGTATTATCACTACAGAAAAAATTGGTAGTAGAAGGGCAAAATGCAGAGAGAATTACGTCTTCCTCCTCCTCCTTCCCATGAGAAGGAATGCTCTACCCTTTGAATAAAAAACTGGGAGGAGTGGCTGACACACCAGAAGGCTGTGCTGCCATTCAGTGGGACCTAGACAGGCTGGAGAGTTGGGCGGGGAGAAATTTAATGAAATACAACAAGGGCAAGTGTAGAGTCTTGCATCTGGGTAAGAACAACCCCATGTACCAGTATAAGTTGGGGATTGACTTGTTGGAGAGCAGCGTAGGGGAAAGGAACCTGGGTGTCCTGGTGGATAGCAGGATGACCATGAGCCAGCAATGTGCCCTTGTGGCCAAGAAGGCCAGTGGCATCCTGGGGTGTATTAGAAGGGGTGTGGTTAGTAGGTCGAGAAAGGTTCTCCTCCCTCTCTACTCTGCCCTGGTGAGACCGCATCTGGAATATTGTGTCCAGTTCTGGGCCCCTCAGTTCAAGAAAGACAGGGAACTGTTTGAGAGAGTCCAGCGCAGAGCCACAGAGATGATTAAGGGAGTGGAACATCTCTCTTATGAGGAAAGGCTGAGGAAGCTGGGTCTCTTTAGCTTGGAGGAGACTGAGGGGTAACCTTATTAATGTTTATAAATATGTAAAGGGTGAGTGTCAGGAGGATGGAGACAGGCTCTTCTCAGTGACACCCANATTCAAAACCTACCTGGACGCGTTCCTGTGTGACCTCATCTAGGAGATCCTGCTCTGGCAGGGTGATCAAACTAGATGATCTTCCAAGGTCGCTTCCAATCCCTAGCGTTCTGTGATTCTGTAAAGGACCAGAGGGTCTCCCATAGAAAGAGAGGCTTTGAGCTGTGGATGCCTAATGGATGGACATGAGGAAGAAATTATAGCTCACCCTTGCAGCCAGAAGTAGTTAGCTTCAGGCAGCTGTAAATCTGAGTATTACTGCTATGGATTTGTGATAAGCATTGACATGAGATTGGCACAATATACACTGACTTGTATACCAGTATATTCCTGTACGCTACTCTAGGGAAGACAGATGTATAAAAGCAAGGTGTTAATACATATAAATTTTGACTGTCTACAGCCTGGTTTTGGATATAGTCCTCAAAATATCCTTCTCTTGCATCAAAATAATGAGGTATGATACGTTCGACTTTTTGTTAAAACTGTGGTGCGTTAAAATCCACAGCAAAATGTTGTTATCTTCAGTGAGAAACTTTGACACAAGAGTTTAATCTGGAGCTAAGGTGAATAGTTCCTCTGTTTATTTAGGCAATTTGTCTTTATTTCCTGAAGTTCTAGGGAATAAAACTGAAGTACTATGATTACATGCTACCATGATAGTTTAAATGGGATTGAATTAATGAAGTAATTCAGGATATTCTGCTTGCCACTGAAGTGGGTTTGCCTATAAAACATGCCCATTGGTTTTGATGTTGCAAAACTTACTTACCAGTAGTGATCTGTAGCCTCCTGAACATTTCTCCTCCATTTTTCAACAGAAAGAGCAAAATACCAAACATAAAACAAAGAGAAATAAATCTGGGTGGGATTCATCTGACCACTTGCAAAACTCTATAGAGTAGAAATTCATATCATAGAATCACAGAATGGTTTGGGTTGGAAGGCATCTTTAAAGATCATCTAGTCCACAGCCCCTGCCATATATGAGCTACCTGTTTGGACACCCCTTATAATCAATGAAGAGGAATAAGCACATCTCATTCTAAAATAGATATCTGAAGAGGTTAGATGAGTCATTTGCATCGCAGATAGGTGAAGCTGGAATGAATGAATCCCATCCTACAATACTGAACTTGTTAAAGCACTGGTCAGTCAGGAAAGAGCATTAGTATAACATTCCATGAAGGTGCATTGAATATTCATTGACCTTTTGCTCAGTCATAATCCAGCCTGCTAGGAAATGAGCCCTGCTTACTCTCTGGGCTGGTAGGATGAGATTCATCTGCTGTGCAGGAATGTCACTCTCAAAGCGATGATGTGGTAACAAAGATCCCAGCACCACTTCTTCATGGAGTCCTGTCAGTATTCTTATCAGAAAACATTTGAGTTAACGATTTTCTCAAAATAACAATGGGACATTTTTCTGAGCCCACATCCACTTTTTAATCATGATGTCTGGAATTGTTGAAATGGAATTTGACAATAAATCTTTGATAGGACAATAAAACCATAAAGGTTTTCTTTTGTGGGCTGTTGGGGAAGGTTGTTTTTGTTTTTTCGCAACAATCTCATCCAAGGTTGTCTTCTTTTCAATGTTACCCAATAAAATCAAGCATACAGAGGAAAGACACATGGCCAAGACCTTAGTGCTTGGAATAGCAAGGGAGAAAAAGCATATATCATTATAATCTTAAATGGTATAAGAGAAGAGTTGTAGAGACCAAGAGAAAGACAATGTGTCCCTGCCTTTGCTTGGGAAGCTGAACCCCAACTTAAAACCAGATTTATTTAACAAAATTTGGGGATTTATATGTCAAAGCCAAACAACTATTTAATGGCAACAGATAAGACGTTGCATCTGGGTCAAACTATCTCCAAAACCCGGTTTGTTACATCATTTAAGGGATTTCAGGGGAACATGTTGTTCTCAGAAGGGATTGTATTGGGGGGGAGTGGGGGGGATACAGCAGGAGTAGAAAAAGAAAGAAGTTATAGTTTATGGTAAAATATGAGTCAGTAAAGCAACATCAGGAATGCTATAAACAACGAAGGGAGTGTTAATAAGTGTTATTGGAAACAAAAGGCAATAAAGAAAAAGAGGCAGATACACAAAATCTGATTTTGAAAAACAAAAGAAGAATGAAGCAAAACAGAGCAGGTTAATTTGAAAGAAAAAAGAATAAAGATATTGAGCTTATCAGGATCCAAGGGTTTGTTGCAGTCAGCTCAGTGAGAGGGGAATTTGGCCCCAATCTACCTTTATGTCCTAGCTGTCATGTTGAAAGCCAGTTCCACCAGTTCTTCATGCAATGTGAAACCTTCCCCAAATTTGGCTGACTGCCAGGACCCCTAAGAAGCCAGTGTAGCAGCTGGGGCTCATCAAAGCAGAGCTAGTAGCCAAAGAGTACCCCGAGAGACAGCTCTGCTAGTTGTACAACCCCCGGGGATGCCTGGAGAAAGAGCCTGAGGAACAGGAACCACTGGTTTTCCCTCTGGGGAGGACACCAGGGCGCTGCAGATCTGGCCCAAGTATGTTTAGAGACATGATTAAGTGAGACAGAAGGTTTTATTTTTAAATAAGGATGGAGGATTATCATTTAAATTCTGAAATAGGACTGAAACCACCAAATTAAAACCCAGTTCTTTGGCTCTGCTCTAAGACCTGTCCTAACTGCTTAGTCAAAGGTTTTCTGGCATGGAAGAAACTCAGCTGATTTAGGCTGGATTCAAAACCTCCTCAGCTGAGAGGGTATTTGACTTTGGATTGTTTGGGTCACCCAGTTATGGAGCAAATACTTAATGCTGCTCCAGGCCAGAACCAAAACCTCCCCTTGCAAAGGCTGAGGCTGGGGAAGCTGCCTGGATGCTGCTCCTCCAGGAGGGAACCAGGCTGTGCCCATCTGGGGACTTCATTAGGACTTCATTCAGGGACCAAAGGGAGGCTAGGATCTCTTCTGGATTTATCCATGATAATTTGATTATTCTTGATAATTATATATCAAGAAAACTGGCAGGTTTTCTCCCCACCCCTGTCAATAGCAATATTCCCATCCTTTAACTGAAGGGCTCTCTTTTTGTGCAGTGGTTTGGCTTAAATTGCTTTTTGTTCTTTTCAAGTCTTTCTTTTTTGAACTGCAAGCTGACCCTCCGTGTATTTTGCAAAATGCTGAGCCTGCTTGGATTTCCTGGGGAGGTAGCGGGGTGATGTCATTCACCACTTGATAGAGTTGAATTCTTTATCTATCTGAACTTGGACGCAGGGGAGGAATGGGAAAATCATGCCTCTCCCTTTCTGTCTCAAATCCACTTACAAATTCTTTCTCCTTGTAGAGTATAACAAGTCTCCACAGAAATATCCCCTTACCCTAAGATTTTATAAAATTTGCTTGAGCAGTCCAGAATTCCTTAAAAGACAGGAACCAGAGAAGTGGAGAAGGCATGAAGGAATAAGCGGCAGGAGAGGTCCTTGGGCAGTAAGAGGGATAAGAGACACATAATATTCTTCCTTCCTAATCTGTGAGGAGCTTAAATTCAGATAGTATAATTCATCAGAGACACTCCAGTTTCTTCATGTACATTAACCTGTGCAAGATTGGAAGAGACTGTTGGGACCATTTTTTTTTCCTGAATACTGAACTAAGCTGTGCTATTTGACTTGCACACACACAGCTATGGAAGAAATTAGTAAGAAAATCAGGCATCAAATATGGACAAACCCAAGTGTACTCTCAGCTTCATAAAACAGTCTCAAGGCATTTCAGCATACCAGCTCTTTACACTGAAAGCCTGTGATCTTGCTAACATAAGGTTAATTAGTGGAGTGGGTTCCAGGGGTAGTATTAAAAGGCCCAAAGTGTCAGTAGTTTCACATCTGCTATTAAATGAACATAATGTGTTTCTAAGCTGTTTCAAACTGTGCTTTTGTGATGTTTGTTATCTAAAAGATTTGTCAGATCAGCTAAACTCAGGCCGATATATGAATACTGACTATTTTGTTGCTGTAATTCATTTTCTTGCTAAAGTTTCAGCTGAGTATATTACTTCACTGTAATACAAATGTTTCCTAAACTCCATTTTGTTATACTAATGGATTAAAGCAGCAGCTACACTCGGAACTGTTAAATCTATCATTGCTCAACTTGACATTAAGTTCTTTATTATTACAGTTAATTCAGACCAGGAGGATCTTTTGTAGATTTGATTCTGTTGGGGATGTCAAAGGAATTACATCTACATACTACTGTCTCTGTTGAAAAATTATCTCTTAGAATGTGTTGAGTTTTGTTAAAAAATGTTTGTCAAAACCATATTTGATGAAGGCTTAATACCTTTATCATTGATTAGCAGTATATTAAGAGTAACAAATATTAGGAAGTGGAGCCATGGAAGTGAATGTTGGCTGTTCATCAGGGCCTCCATTATTTATTTCTGTTCCCTGCCTGGACAAGTGTCTACTGCTGTAAATACTGTTGGGATCCTCTGGCATAGGATTAAGACAGACTCTTCCAAGAAAAGCAGTAACTGAGGAAATTGTTTAATAAAAAGTATTTAGTAATGGTGTGAATAGGAATAGGAATGAATATACCAAAGAAGTATAACAGCATTGCATTACTGTGTAGGAAGTGAATTGCAATCACTTCTCCCATTGCTGTAGCAAAGGAGTTGGGAGCACGCTGCCTTGATACCCGGGCTATTGCACTTCTGTCTCTGTTTACAGACATGCAAACAGATAGAGTGGGGAGTAAGGATCACAAGGCAACAAGGCTCCAAACATCAGAAAAGGAATTGAATGGGAATGACACACCTAATTGCAACTGGGAGAGGAATTCAGGGAGCCAGAATGTGAATTACATGATCCGCAATGTGACGGGAGCAACAAGAGGGACGTTTACAACCCAGCCTGATGGGAAGTGTGATGGATCCCTGGAGCCTTTTGCAAACTGATCAAGGAGTGGACTGTTTGTCAGCACAGATGAGAAATTACAGACTACTGAACACAACAGAGTGCGCTGAAAGGGGAAGGAAATGAGGGCTTGTTTTATAGTGGTTGGATTTCAAAAATGTCCTCTGCTCTAAGAGACATTCCAGATTCTGAAAGGATCCATCGCATTAAGTACAGGAAATTGTCTGTCAGATACAGTTTTGAGTACTGCGATTGTGGTACAAAGCATCCAGATGTGCTATCTCTGACATACCTAATACTGCAGCACAAATAATTACAATGAATTACCTTCTCCGTGTGATTTAATGTTCTGCTCTCATTCTACACATGGACTCTACAGTGACACAGGGAACTTCCTGCTATTACCTTTTTTGTGTTATTATTTCTCAGTCTTTCAGTCAGAGGAAAAAGGATTAGAATCAATAGAATAAAGAGGCCATTCCTGAGTACAGTGTGGTGAACTTGTTTAAACACAATTTTAAAAATATATATTCAAAGAAATATACAATTATCTGAGAAAAAGAATTGCCTGTGGCTTTAGTATAAGTGATGTGCTACAGATGTAAAAAGTTGTGGACAAAAGACTTCAAGAGCAGTTTTTCAGAGCTGAAATTGCCTCTGCTTCAAATATTCCTGAAAGACTACTCTTCTTTGGATGGCAGCGGCTATAAATTGATGTTAATAATGCAAGTCAATTTTAATAATGTGTGGCTCTAACTGCAATAACCACAACAATGCGATGTAAAAGGAACTGTCATGGATTTCATACTGGTGTGGAGAATTTTGTGAGCAGGTGGAGTGTGATTTATATCTTCCAATAGGGACACTTGATGCATTTCTGGTCATATGGCAGCCACTCCTGAAGCTTTAAATGATAGGTGATACAAAGTTCCTGTGCTTGCAGATCCATGCTTTGAATTCATGCCTATTGTCTGATGGCTACCGCTTTGGAATAGAAATGTATTAGAGAGCCTGGAACTATGTAAGGAAGAAATGAAAAATATGTACAAAGAGATGAAAATAGAAATTAATATTGACACTTAAGAAATGCAAGCCACCACACTGAATATTTAGAGAATATTTCACAGGGGAACAGTTTACATTATGCATATTATGGTCCGTGACCATCACATCACAAACATGCTACTGTCTCCAAACAGAGAAAATATAGAGGTTCTCTGATCTGTTCTGGACTCCAGTGGATCTGTTTATCAAATTAAGATTGGGTAAATTAAGTAGGATTCAGTCACCAGCATTTAGTGCTTTTTAGACTGCTAAAGTCTTCTGCCTGGGCTCCAGCTGCTACTTGACAAGACCATGCATATCCCTTGGGTCCTGTGTCATATCTAGCAGCCTTGCACGGATTTCTTCCTCACCTTAGCAGAGTTAAAGTGAGATAATTTACTTCAAGGCTCTTGATTCACTCCTTTGGTCCCTAGAAAAGAATTTGTCATCACTCAACTACCAATTACCTGGGTTATTGCAACATGCTGCTTAGATAGAAAAATTGAAAGTCTAGAAAAGTTTGGGTTATCCTGGAAACAGAATTACTGTGTCAAAATGCTGCTATGAGTTAGATATCCAGATTTTAATGTACTGTTAAGAATGCTAATGGGGCTACACCATCTTCACACCATGCTGGAAATAAGCGCTTAGTATGTAGTCTGTGTTCTGAAGCAGTTGATCCAACTGTGAGACTGAGAAATAGACACAAATGCTCTTGTGGATCTTACGGACTTAGTGATGTATTCATGTGAAGATGTGATGGGGAATAAACAAAGCCACAGTCATTATGACTAAATTAGTTTCATAGACAGCAGAAAGTGAAAGAAGGCTGCAAGGAAAGGAATAACTGAAATATTTTAAAGCTGCAAAGTGCAGTTCAGCTAAGCTTTCAATTTTTAGACTTAGTCAGAGACCTGGGAGCAAAATTATGTTGGTGTGGAAAATGCTGGGCAGTTTGAAACCAAGGTGACAGAAGAAAGCAAGGCAGCAAGCGCTACCTTAACTAATGTTCATGGGTTCTCCTGAGGCTTGTTCAGATGCTGAGGACATTTTTCTCCAGAAATAGGGCTGTAGAATACGTGGAAAAATTGTGATCTCAGGCAATTACTTTCCATTGGTTCTCCAGGATCTATGTCTTGAAAATATATCTTGTATTTGTCTCATTACTCTAACCTATATAATGGTGTTGCTACAAACTTTGCAGAGCTTGTGAGGTTGCCCGTAGGCTAGAGAGTGGCATACAATTATTAGGACTCAGATGAACTGAAAAGTGCGCAAGTTGTCCCTTGTGCAACCTTAGAGATACAGGTTACAGTGGCTTCCATGCCAGCAGCCTGCTGTCAGGCACAAGGTACAGCTCAGCACAAGCCACACCTCAAAGCTTAGCATTGACCTGCAGCCAAGAAACGTCCACCCCACTAGAGTATGATTTTGCCCTGTGCACGGAAAACAAGCTTTCATAGTCACCTTATAATTTCTTATTTTGATTCTTCTGGATATTTTTCCAAATATTAGAGAGCAGAACTAAGAGTTGGGGACTCTGGAGGGCAGGTAAGGTGGTGGCAGATGAAATGGATTTGCAGAACAACAGGGAGCTAGTAAGATTCCAGCATCATTTCACAGACTTTTAAAACCACGTGTTTTTATTATTTTCTGTAACTTCAGAATTCTGCAGAGGAGGGTACTTGTTAATTGTAAACACTTAAACTGCTAAAACAGCAAGTGTCGGTTTCTTAGGAATGTATCTCTTTTTTCTAACAAAAACTGAAGAGTATCAGTCTGGTGGCCAGACAACATTCACAGGCAGGAGGCCATGCTCAAGCAGATACAGTGAATTTGTGCAAGCTCAGAGTAGCAAGAAAGATCACCACATCACGATCTTAGGAAACAGAAAACTGTTTTGTCCTATTTATCCTGATTTAGACTAAGGAATCTTTGGGAATCAACAGTTTTAAAAAGTGAGTTAGTGTCTAGGGTGACAGTGCTGTGCCATTTGTAGAATAGTAATGTTCTATTTCACACAGAAAATCTCATTCACCCAGGAGACAAAATGGGGCCAAATCCTCATCTGATGTCAATCAGCATGATTCCTTTGCCATTAGCATGGCTCCAATGTGTTCGGTGGAGCAATAGGAATTTATTTCTGCAGAGGGCTTTGGCCTTCTGTCTCGTAGCTCAAAGAAATTAAGCTGCTTTCCAAGTCTTCTGACTGAAGCCGTGTGCAGTTTAAATCTTGTTGCAAAAAACCTGTTCAGATATGTTTTTTGTTTCTGTTTTAAATGATTTTTGCACATTAATCATATGAGTTTAATGGAATATGTCTAATTTTCATTAAACCATGGAAAACCAAAAAATATTCACAGGTTTATGCCAATGACCCATTTTGCTAAAAAAAAAATAATGCACTTAAGCTAAATATACTTTGCAGAAATGGTTTCTCTTTATTTTTATCTGTTTAAAAAAATTTGCAATGAAATGTGAAGAAAGTTAACATATGAGCCATTTTACACTTTATTAATAACGTTTTGACAGCTCTGCTTTGAAGGTCTTTTCAAAATAAGGTGAAAACCCCACAAAATTATGTCAATATTATTTTAAATTAGAAAAGCACCCTTTTTTCATCTCTGTTTTTTCCTTGGTCATGTTTAAAGTGGGCTTTTCTTAAATTTGGAAAACACTGTACATTCACAGTTAAAGATACACTTCTGTTCTTATTGAAACCTATATTACTTTAATTTAAGACCTCAGCTCATTTGCCTCACAAATCAGGCAAACTATGATGCTCCTACAAAACAGGAAAATTATAGGAATTTCCATTTTCCACTTTACATAGTGAGAATATCATACACAGACAATGACAGTAGGTGAAATTGGAAGTATTGTATACTTCCTTCTTCTGTGATTAGGTTTTGCAGTTATTTTGCATACCTCTGCCACCACTAGAGTTAACTTTTTAATTAAATGAGGTATTAGACAGGTTTATGCATTCATTTCATTTTATATTTGTTATGGTACCCCTAAAAACTCCACAGTCTTTCACATGTGTGGGTCTCATTTGCAACTGGCTGCTCCCTAGGCAGTGATTTCACATAGGAAGTGGATATTGTTGGAGACCAAAAAGCAAGATCTGCTGGGAGCTTGGGGGAGAAAGGGCCTGAGGGGTGCTTGTCAGTCCCTGCCATGAGGAGGACCTTCCTATGAAGATGGGAGATGTCCCTGGAGACTTCCAAGGCCAGGCTTGATGGGGCTCTGAGCAACCTGATCTAATTAGAGATGTCCCTGCTGATTGCAGGGGGGTTGGACTAGATGACCTTGGAAGGTCCTTTCCAACCTTTCTATGACTCTATTCTATGAAGAGGCTGAAAGTCTCAGTGCAGGAGGCTTTGAGGGGAGTCAGGTCGCTGTTGATGATACTAAACTGGAACTCTAAATGACAAAGATCTCCTTAGGAGGAAGGAAGCAAGAAATGGTGACAGTATTTTGGAGATACCGACATGCTGGCACATGAAGTGGTGTGCTGGCTTATTTTAGAGAGGATCATGAGGAAGGATCAAACATCTTGGAGCAGGTCTACCTAAAGCTTCCTCTTAGTTTTAAACTTCCCTACATTTTTGCCACTTCTTGCCAACCCTGCGGTCACAGCAGGAAACTTCCTTGTAACTTGAGTTCAGTGTGGCCCTGTGATTAGAAGATGTGACCCCATGCATCTCAAGTGTCAGCTGTGATTGCCACCATCGATGGAAAGAGGGGAAAAGTCACAGGGAGTGAGGACATGATGAACTGTGGTGCTGGCTAGACTGGGAAGGATCTGACGGCATGTCTAAAGAAATAAGCCCTTGTGAGGAGAGAAGCAGACAGTGTTCCCCAAAGGAACTACACAAGATGACCAAAAGAAGCTGTTTCCCGGCACATCCTGTCTACGTTAGGGCTCTGCTGGCATGAACGTGTCAGCAAGTCTGGAAACTCCTTATTGAAGCACAGCTCCAGTGGCCAAACTTTACTGCAGATCAGGCCTCAAAAAGGGCCAGGACACTCTGATGCGTTATTTCCAGTGCAGGTCCCGCTAGATTAGGATGTGTTTTTCATTTGAAGTTGAGCTACTCTAACCCAATTCCCTCCAAGCAAACAAACAACCAAACGAGCGAACAAACCACCCTGTGGGAGGGATGGCTTATTCGTGCGCAACGGGGAGCAGAGCGGGGTGGGGACTGACTGGCTCCAAGAGCCGGCGCTGGGGTTGTTTTCCCCTATAACTTTCATCCTGTTTGTCACTGTTACCAGGGGTTTACAAACTAAAAGCAAACATCTGGTCTGGTTTAATAGCAACAAGAAAGAAAACTGCATATTAATTTTGATATGACAGTAAAGCAGTTTGATAGCGCTCACACTGACAGAGCTGCCATACCATTCACAAACTAAATTGACTTTCATAAAACCCTCACAAGATCATATTAGGGCTGACAATTAAGATTATAATGCAGACTAGCCTGCTAAGGAGCAGTAAATTTTCCTGGAATTTGGTCAGTTGGTTACACTGATTTTATATTAAGTTAGAGAAAATTTTGGTCACGTAAAGGCAAAGGCAGTTTAAATCTGTTTCATACATTGGAGCATGGTCTCACTGATTAAAAATACCTGGGCATCTTCCAAACTTGTCGTCATATTGGCTACATGACTGTTACAAGCAAACCCCTGCAAGCAGAAAGATCTGAAAGTTCAAAGCTTATTTAACTTGAGAGTGCTTGTAAAAGGGGAAAAATGCCATTTCTGCATGGAATAATGGCTTGTAACTTTTCCAGCATTATTTTTTTCATTAATATCACCTGAATCTGATATGCATGTTTCACAGCAGACTCTAAATAAGAAATCTGGTACCTTTTGGCCTGTTATTCCTGTACCATCTGGCTAACAGGTACTGTACTGTTCTTGCAGTGTGACGCACCAAATAAAAAAGTCAGATCTTTTTAAAGCCACAATAAATTTCCCAAATGAGTTTGTGTGAAATGTTAAAAAGCAGAAGATAGAGGTTTTGGGTTACATTGCCTCTAATTTGAAAGGGGGATAAGTGGAGCCAGGTGGGCTACTTAGCCAATACCTGCCTGTTCCAGCTTTTTGAACCTGTGAACATAACACCCGGATACAGATGGAAATTGGAAACAATAAATGATTATTACAGAGATTTTATCATCCTGTAGCTCATGCACAAAAGATGAGCCACTCTCAAGGACACTTTCAAAGTGTGCCGCTTAGGCATGTATCCGGACATATGTACAGAAGTTGGAATGTGTCATATCTTAAGTGAGAGGAATAAGATTTCTTAATTCCACTGTGACAAACACAAGTATCTCTTAAAAAATGAACCTCCCCTTCTCAGCATTAATCCAGTTTCTTTCTGATGTCTCTTTTTTGGTTAAGAAGAGCCTCCACCCATTTCCAGAAATCTGCTAGTCCACAGCTGGATGTGGGGGATGGTATAAGCAGAGAATTATTAAGAAAAGGGACCCATGATATCTTACTTGAGTTACAAGCACAAGACATAAAGGTAAGCTCAGACAGTTAAGTTTTCCACTTCCACTGGCCACTTGTGACTTGTAAGTCTGTATTCTCATTAATGTTCAAAAAGCTGCATTTCAGGACAACTGCAAATAAAGCCAGATCAGAAATTACTCAATGGCATATTTATCCATTGACTAGTCACAATCAAAACTTTCCACATGGATGGCCTGACTTGGCTGGGGAATGGATGGGAAGCAGAAAAATTTCCATCACAAAATGTCTAGCTTTCTTCTAATTCACTCAGCAGAGGCCACCCTACCAGGTGTTGGCAGTAGAGGCTGAAAGAAAACCATGGCTCTGAGGGCCTTGGCAGCAAGATCCATCACAACTTCAGGTGAGCCAAATCCCTCTTCAGCACTATGCATCTTTTCCCATTAATGAGGAAGGCAGCCTGGACAGGCGCAGGCACCATGCAGAGCTCAGCAGCTGGGCTGCTGTGGAGTTCAGGGCTTTCCTTTGGAAGTCTTGAGCTGGTGACAAATTGAATGCTGAGACATGAAAATCGTCAGCAGAATGGGATGAGCTTCTCTGTACATCTCTATAACCAGCTGACAGGCTCTCCCTTTGGGAAGGGAGACCACCACAGTCAGCACAAGTCCTGATAAATCTTGTGAGCGCTGGTCAGAGCTTCCTACATTTGCCCCTGAATCTCAGCTGTGTGAAGAGGTTTTCTATTTCCATTTGATTTAAGACAAGTACGCCAAGGGGCTGAGCATTGCGATGCTCAGAACTACCATATTAGGGGCTGGAGTGAAGAGGAATAGGTAGGGGTCCCAGTCAGCTCTACCCTGAGTGGAGCATGAGGGTGTGGATGGTCATAGCCCATGGCCCACAGTGGGCAGGCAGATGGGCACTCTGCTGGGACAGGGGTGGGTGCAGCATCCACCTTACTCCTGCATAGGGATCCTGCCTGCATAGCTGGGATTCACAGCCTGTCCTCAGGAGGCTAAGACACTCCTCTGTTATAAGGGACAGGTTTTGCTTTCTTACAGTATTGCAAGGCTTTCTTAAGGTTCACTGAGCAAAGTGCATATACTTTGGGTTAGACAGGAGAGGGCAGAGGACTCATGGTACTGGACTTTGGTGAATAGATTTGCTCATGGCTTTTTCTGTCTCTCACCCTCATGCTTTTGCCACTGGTTTCTCTTGTCAGTCTTTTTTCCTTTACAATGGCCAACTTACTTCAGCTCCTTGTAAAGTGTCACCAAGCTCTGCAACACAGTAATTAACTAAAGGGCAGAAAGAAAGTGTAGTAATGGGAATAATGTAATTCTTACCCATTTTCTGACCATTTTTCTTTTCTCTTAGGGAAAATAAATCATGAGCTGGAACAGCAGGACTGAATTTAAAATAAAAACAAAAGCCTCTTCCAAAGTACCTTCATGTATAAGAATGGAAAATTATTCCATGTAATTAGATCAAATCAGAGTATTCCACAAGATAAGACTAAGACTTAGCTCAGAAGGAACCGATGGAATGAAGTGCAATGGAAAACTTAACACCACCTCTATTTAAAAGGGAAAAAATGTAATTTTACAGTTCTGATCTTCATTGTATGAGAAGTCAAATAATATTGTCAATGTTTATATTCATTCATAATTAGTGGAAATGCCGCAAGGATGAGAATTTTTTGGCCTAGCACAGAAAATGCCAGTTTCATAACAGATGTACATGTTAACATACTTATTCCTTTTGGGGCATTTGTATGTTTTACCAGCTTAAATAGCTCCACTACTTAAAAGCTAGTACACAAACGTCTAACAGATGTACAAGTTCACATGAGAAGGAATAAAAAATGCACAAACCCCATCACTCTTTCACAACTAATCTGCTTTAATGTAGGAAACACAGCCCACTTGCACTTCCTTCACTGTGAATGCCTTCTTACTCTGTGAGATCCCTGAATCCCAGCCTACTCTTTGTTCTTTCATATTTGAAATAGCTGTTGGACTTTTAGAAATGCTCCATCAGTCTTTTTTAATTGTCTCATGAGACCCAGTATTCTGAACAAGCATAAATAAATGCCTTTAAAAGCTCTGAGATGGATTTACTGGAGGACTGAGGTGGGTACGTTCTCCCTTATATAACAGCAGAGGAGCTGTGACTCTGAGTGGTCCTTTCTTCCCCTTATACACAACCATGTGGCATCCATCTCTAAACAGTCTGATTTTCGTTCACTTGGCACATTGACCTGCATCTAAACCGTTCTGAGCTCCTGGTTCCTCTCCTTTTGGGCCAGAGCTGTATGGACCTGATGCTTCTTCTTTCTCTTACCTCCTATTTGCTATGTCCCTTCTCCAGTGAAGGAACTGGTCTTACACACACATTTAGGATATGTCTGTGTCCCACAGTGTGGTACTGCAAAGAGGTGGCCTTAGTAAGCTGCATGTTAACAAGCACAGGCAACATAGCATAGAGATCTTTGCAAATTAAATCAGCCTGTAGTTTTACCTGAATATAAATTTGTCCTCAGAAGTACAATAAAACAGTCTCCCTGAACTGCCATATGAATTGGGCTTAACTGCTTTTACAGTCCAAGCTTGTTTGCTTATGGTTGAGGCAGATTGCTTGTATGGCAGTGGTCTGTGTGGCATGACCTACATAACTCAACTTCAGCTCAGCAGTGGAGAACGCTTGGACTGATCAGTCACTCAAGTGAGTTTCTTCCTCCAACATTTGCACAGAGCATGTGCTCTTGTGTGCTGTATGACATAAAAATCATTCTCGCATTAAGTAACCATGTATTTTCTGAAAGAAAAGAAAGGAAAATACTTCTAGACCAATCATTAGTCCATGCTTCCGGAAGGGTAAATGAGGAATTCACTCCTGTCAGTTCAGAATACATGTCAGTCCTCTGCTGAGCATCCATTACCTTTACCATCACCAAGTTTAACTGGAAGTCAGTTAAATGATTGCAAATGCTGTACCCTTAACAGTGCTGTGGATCTTGCCAGTTTACTGGCACCAGTGAGACCTAGATCGACTGGGATTTCCCCTCACATTCTTTGCTGTAGATCCTGCCTATGGCTTTTGGGTTAGCTCTTCTCCTTCGTCAAGAGAAGCAGTAAAACAAGCTGGTAAATCTGTCCTCTGCAT
Organism: Eurystomus gularis; assembly: GCA_013400335.1. Lineage (NCBI taxonomy): Eukaryota > Metazoa > Chordata > Aves > Coraciiformes > Coraciidae > Eurystomus > Eurystomus gularis. The sequence continues at coordinate 37,035 of VZZY01022797.1, forward strand.
TGTCAAAATGTAAAGTTACACCGCATCTGTACTTTCTTCTTCATTTTGTTTTTTAATAATCTATTGGGTTTGTTTGTTCAAGTTAATGAAAATAGTATGTTATTGTTATGTAGTTATGCCAAAACACTTCACCAGAAATTTCATAAATGTTTTCTGGTGTGTTGCCCGGTTTCATGTGGTTTCACTTCTTCCCTTCATATAGAAGAAAAAGCACATGGAAGATAAAGATCTTAGGGTTAATACAACTAGAAAAATCCCTGGGAAGATTCCCTTAAACAGCAAAAAAGGAGTTAATGAAAAATCAAGTACAAATGAATTATTGTCTGGCCGGCTAACAGTAAAGCTTTAAGGTCTTGATCGCAGCTTTTATTTGCAATGGTAAGCACTTATTCTCAGCAGGAGTCCAGCCAACTTTTGGGGGGACCATTTGTGTGAGAAAGCACACATCACTACAGGGAAAGGTCTCACCACCTAACATTTGCAGCTTCACAAAGTTTCAAAATTGTCCTTTGCTCATAGTAGCATTCCTCTTGGGCTAAAAGAGTTTCCATACAATTAAAAGGAGAGGGTCTCTGCCTCCAGGGAGTTCACAGCTGAAGGTCAAAAAAACCAAGGGGAATCAACAAAGGGTTTTTTGTGCAAATCAGCAGGATACTACAAAACAGTATTGCACTAGCTGGTCTTTTAGGCTGTCTCTGACTTTTCTGTTAGTACAAAGAGGCTATTTTCCCATTATCTGTGTAAAAATGCTACTTTTTGGAGTTGGCACCTGAGAAGATCTAGAAGAGTGAGAAAGCAAATTATAAGAAGACAAACTATAACAAGCTGTAGTTTCTTCGTATATATAGTGCAGGATTTGAGTGTAATAGACTTGCAAGGAAGAATGTGTGTGTAATGGTAGAATTTGTCCTTCTGACGGTAAATATATCTTCTAATTTTAAAGCCTGAATTCTGGTAAATAAGCCTTTTATTCCATCTTTACATCCTGGCTGTATACATCTACTGAAATTCAGGGCTGTGAAACTTCCTGGATATTTTTAAGCAATAAAATATTCCTCATTTCTGATTTCTCTGCTGTTCAGGTTAAAGTTAATGGAAAGCTCGCTTTGATTTTATTCAAGTGGGATCAAACTCTCAAACATAATTTAAGACCTCAGCCAGTTCCCATTGCAGCAGCCAGCCCCAATAGCTAACAGCTAGAGTTGCACATGCAAATTGCCAAATGGAAGGAAAACAGGCTGAAGAAAGCATAAATACAAGGGGCATTGAAAATAAGTTTATTGGAAATGAACACTGAATCTCAATGAAAATCTGAACTGCTCCCACATCAGTTTCAAAGAACTGATGCAGCAGAAAAAAAAGCTTTTTTAGCCAGTATTATATCCCTTACCTTAGATAAACTAACCTATTAATGATGTATAGCGGAATCATATATTTTTCTTTGATGCATCTGCCAAACATCTATATGTGCAAGTGAATTCACAGATCCTGGATTGCTTTCAGAGGCAGGTATGTAGACATCTAAGCTCTCAAGTCAAAGTAATATGACCTTCTTTGTAGTTGGATCCTTTTTTTTCCCTCTAGTTTCATACACACTAGTGCAAATTTCCCTAAGACTGGCCACTGCTGTGTGGAGTTGTGTGATGAAGCACATCTGCCTTGATGAGCCACATGGTGGGGGCCATGATGCCAGTCTCAGAGCACGGTTTCTAAATATGGGGTTCAGGTTACATTATCGGGCCACAGCCTCTTCCCTGCTCTAGGACACCTCAGGCCTGATCAGCGAGCTTAGCAGATTTACAATCAAGCAGATCAGCTGGATTTGGCATCTGATTACAAGAAAATTAAGCACAGTGAAAGGAATGAAGAGTCTCACGTGGTGAGATGGTGGGTGATGGTAAACTGCCCCATATTATCTCTCAGTCCTACTCACCACAAGTCCCCATCTTCTTCCTACTCAGTGCTTGTCTGCTCACCTTTTCAACCCTGCTCCTCTAGCGTTTTTCAATCTACTGATCTCCAGACTCCTTCTTGCTCCAACCCCCCACACTCCTCCCCATCTGCAAATGTTCTGGATCCATTTCTAGACCTCCTTGTGCCTGGTCTCCCACTACCCATGCACATCTACTGGCTAAAGCCCAGCTTGTTTTCAGGATGATGCCGATGATGTCCCATCCCTCCCCCTAGGCTTTTTCCACACTCACCACTGTCCACATCCATCACTGCTGTTCCATCCTGGCCATGTCACCTCCCTGCTCTGATTGTCCCTGAAGAAACAGTGACGTTTTAAGAACCTGGTCACAGGCTGCAACCATGAAAAGCCTTCCAGAGCTGTACCACGAGAGTGCAAAGTGTGGGAAAGAAAGGCAGTTTTCCCTGGAATCACAAATGGGGAAGACATCATGGTGTTGCACTCCCAACATGAAAGGTACCAGTTCCTGTGGGAGGAACATGAGGTAGGAGCCAGTTACAAGGGTATTCAGTACTTGGCACTTGACCAGCCCACCAGAAAAGAGCTAGTAGTTGTTCACAAAACTTGCAATAAATGTAACAAAGTCTAGGATACTTGGAGTTGGGAGAACCCACTATGGAGCTATAAGTCCTTCAGGGGGCCACATTATAAATTCAGTACTATGAATTTCCTCTCAAATTATTTAAATGAACATGTGCTTGACTTGTCCTCTTCCACATTTCCCCCCTCTTCCTCACCAGTCAAGGTACAACAATAAAACAGGTTTGCTTTTTTTACTCTTGGAAAGCTGGGCTGCACATTAGTAACTTCCCGTTTTAAATCTAAACTGAAAAATTATGTGCACTAGTAGACTATATCGTGTTCTTATTCTTGAAGCCAAGCTCCCCTCCGATACTGATACAGCTTAAAAAAGCAGTGACAGGATATACAGCTGGACAGACTATTTCCAGTGGAGCCACTTTCTGCTGGACAGAGTATTTCCAGTGGAGCCACTTTCCACTGGACTGTGACATTTTGGTGGAATGTGTTGATTCTGTCAGAATTTGTGCTGGGAGCCAGTCTGGTAAGCAGGTGGGTGGCCAGAACCACAAAAAACAATTTTCAAAGAAAATTCCATTATAAATTTCTTTTATCTTTCTGACTTTTCCTTCCAATTTGAAATAAAAAATAAATAAATCTGGAAATGGTAATTTTTCTGTGGAGCAGGAATTCCTAAGCCTTAACCAAAAAAGAAACTATTTGTTTATTTTTCCATTTGGCTCTTCCTCTCTGTTTCTCTGGCTTGTCTCACTCAGCCACCCTTCCCACTCCCCCTTTTTGTCCCTTCTGCTCATTTTTCCCCTTTCACCTCTTCATTTCTCAGCTGAATTTTTCTCTTACTCCTGGCTTTGCAATCTATTTCACAGATGATCCTTTGCCGAGCATGAACTCCGTAACACTGGAGGTGAACTTTCACACTCATGTTGATTCACAGGATTAGAGTAGACAGGTTTGCCCCTCTCTGTGCAGTAAGTAAGGTTAATGTAGAAACTTCCTCTCTCTCTGCTTTATATTCTCCTTGTTTTTATTATCTTAACTTACTGTTTTCTTTTAAAATCCTGATCCATATCTAAACATAACCTCATGTGAACTGTCTGGCCACCACCAGCACCACTTCACCCTAGCCCAGCTCCCCTCTTCAAGTAGCAGAGTTGCTGTTTGAAACAAGACTTTGAATTGGAAATGACTTCAGTGTTCAGGGCAGTACCTTCAGTAATGTAGTTTGGTAATGGAGTTCCTGCTATAAGCACCTTTTTCCTCTCAGCCTGAGAAAAGTTTTACCTCCCTTATTAGTTTCACTAGCAGTAGCACAGGTTGTTTTAATATTCTGTGCTGCCTGTAACATATTGCAGATGTACCTGTGTGAAATGGTCTCTCGTTACTGGAATGCAATAAAAAGAAAACAAGCTTCTCAAGAGGAAAGAGGGTAAAAGAAAAAAGTTAACCCAGTTTGGGCCTGAAATTCCCCAGATTTTTATACTAACATTAACATTTTATAATACAGCTATTAAATTACCTATAGAGGCATGTTTAAAAGGGCTCTGGGCTAAATTCCATATTCTTTCCTTTACTCAATCCCTGTATCTGTTGCTGAAGCAGTAATAGAGCTTGCCTGATTAAGACGGAAGAGTAACATTTGCAAAAGCATGGCAGTGATTCTAGGACCTATTCCCTGAAATTTTGAAGCCTAAGGATACACTTGGGTCATGCCATAGTAAATGATGATGAGACAACACAGCAGATGCCCTGCAGTTTCAACAGCAGCAGGAGTCTGGGCATCTCATCTCTGCTGTACCCCAGCTTGGGGCAGAGCATTTCAGCTCAGTTGCACTTTCCTGATCTAGCTGCAGTGTGCTGGGCTGGTGTTCACACACATTTCTGTGCTGTAGCTTGAGAGCGCTAGTTTTGCTATCTGTGTGCTGTGTTTCCTAGTGTGGTGTAGATCTACTGTGAGTCAGTTTTTAAATGAGACTCAGGCTTCTATGTTAACTGAGACTTGCAAAATGGCCAAGGTAAACATGAGGGCTAAATACCTTCCCCTGAAGGAAAGCCCTCATCTGGTATAGATCTGACACACTGTGCCTTTTCCCGTTAAGCCTGCAGTGTATTAGGATACTGCAAATGAGGCAAGATATACCCATGTATTGGTGTCCCTAAAGGAAAAGAGCCAAGTAATTCATCAGAACAGCATCCATGCTGATCCTAAGTACGTCAGATGCAGCACAGAAGTGGCAGCAGGATCAAAAGATGTGTCTGTGCACTTGTTCTGTGCATCCATTGCCATCTCTGAAGGGCTTTTAGTTCAACTGAGCTGGCAGATGAACTCATTCTCAAATTCTAAAAGCACCTTCAAATTACTTGCATGCACGTGCAGGGGACTCCAGCTTGTAACTTGAAGCCTACACAAGCATTTTAATTTGTTTTAATTCACTGTCATTTCTCAAGGCAAGTTGTATTATTCACACCAATTACTCTAAGTTCTGCAACAGTTTCTTGCAAGCACTTTTTTCCTCAGGGTTTGTGTTTTCAAGTGTGTATAGCTATCTCTTCCAGTTTGAATGATTTATTACCCATTGATGGTGGAGCTAGAAATAGGAATGGTTTCTTAGCATAAGAACATCATCTATGATCTGAATGGACTTAGTGTACTAAAATGTAAGGGTTGAATATAAGTGTTTGGCTGTTGGTCCCATGCCAAAACAGAGTTCACTACAAAATGAGTCAAGGTCAGCAGAGTCTAGGATCCTGATTTGTATTTGCATAAATCCATGAGTCTGGTGATCTAAACCTAGGAAAAAACCCTGTATTTGGCCCTCTGCACTCTGAGAGATGAACAATGAGTAAGAAACTGGATTATTGTAGTGGATAGGTAAAAATGCTATTGCGTAGCTGTTATTTGTAATAGGCTAGATCATCGACCCGGTGTAATTTGGCAAAACTCTTCTGCCTTCAGTGAAGCTGCCCAAGTTTATACCACTGGAAGACCTGGCTTGCCATAATTTTTCCTTACTGTCAGCGGTCCCTGTAATTTTAATCTTACTGCATATTTGAAGACCAATGTGTTATGCACAGCTTCTCTTCTGGAATCATTAGGGAATTACAAGACTTCTGGTAATCTTGGATAATCCCTGAAGCTATGAGTCACTAGAAACAGAGGCCCTTCATGCATCATTTGAACCCCTAATTATCCAACACATGTGGGTGAAAAGTGAGAGGCAAGAGCAGGGCTAGCAGCAGACAGAAAACACTGGACAAGTGATTTTGAAGGGGACTTCCCGTTAATATAAACAATCTTCTTCCTTCCTAATAATGCACCTGTTAGCAAATATATTCCTGGAGAGCTGCTCTCATGCATCTGCTTACAGCTTTGCAGAGGAAGCAGCTAATTGACATTAGGGGACTTTGAGGTGTTTCCTGACTGTAACTGTGCAGTATTTAACACTGCTTTATAGAGCACAATGCTCAAAACACTGCCAAAAATTCCGGAGCCCTGCTGAAAATGTGGAAGAAGAAAAAGGTTTCCATGTCCAGAATGGTGACCCAGAATTTAATCTGTTTCCAGGTAGAATTAATAGCAGTCTGGCCTGCAGCCCAGTCTCTTCCTCTGCACAGAATAAGTCCTGATGAGAGCTTTTTTCCTCTCTGAGTGACTAATCGCATCTCTTTTCAAAGAGATGTGATTCCCTTGATCCTTCTCTGTTCCTTAGGGTGGAAAAATCAGAGCTATTGAAGAGAAATCTGAGAAACTGCAAGAACATTTTAGGAGCAGAGTGTGGGCAGCAGCGGCGGCAGGTCTCATGTCATGCCAGGCTCTGTACATGCTGCACAGGGGGAAGGAGGCATTCAGCCCTCAGTTACATACGCTTTGAAATCACTTGCTGCAATAGCCTGTTGTGTGCAACACTCAGACAGGGTTCATGCTCTAATATGCAGCCTACTGATAATACAAAGGAGCAAAGGATTGCATAAATAATGCAAGTTCTTCTTTGAGCATTATACTTCACAGTTCACTCAAAAGGAAACACTGTTAGCCAAGTTTCTGAAGGGAAGAAGGTTAGTAAGCTTGCTCACTGTGCATTGTGCGTTCCCTATCATTTTAACATTTTGGTTTATTTCAATGATATTGAGAGCTTATATATCTTGGAGAATTCACTAAAGAATGAGAGACAGAGATTTATGACTGCCTCAAGTGTGTGAAAAGCTTCAGCAGAACCCCTGTCTTCATAGATGCCAACTGATTCTGAGACATAAGGAAAAGGAGGCTCCATTAGTTCAGATGCTCTTTTAATTTAAATACTGCTTCTGCTGCATTTCCAGTCAACCACATGACAGAACTGAAGGAATTTCTCATGGGATGTGTGGGGCCTTTGATAGTAGTAATGGATAGGGCCTTTTTCAATCAGTGATATTAGTTCTGGTCATTGCTCAAGACAAAACTAGGCATCTGTGCTTTGAGTGTGGAATTCCAGAGGGGAATGGGCTGGTGAAAGTTCAGCCAGCAAGAAGGTAGAGAGGATTGAGGCTCTGTATTTGTATGCTACGAAACTGTCGTTGGTTTAAAGACATCTGTAAATCAGGCCTGTCTATTTGGTGTCTCAGATTAGCTGGAATTATTATTATATAAAGATATATATATCTTTAAATCTTCATCAGACTATTACTGGTTAATGGGATGGACTGTCAGTCTATTTCTGAAGGAAAGGTGGAATACAGGAACTACTCTGTCTCTCAAAGGTATGTTCAGATTTGCCCCAACAGCTGCAGAGCTCAGCTGGATGGTGAAAATCCTGTGGATTTGGCTGTGGGCTTGTTACAGAAATCATTGCAGCAGAGCACTCTCAAGCAACAATTTATTCTATTTCTGGGAATATTTTTTTCTTCTCACTATAGCTGCAAATTCTGATACTTTTTTCACTTTTAGTTTAGCTTGCTTAATCTGTTCCTCTCTGTCTTTTTTTTTTTTTTTTCCTTTTAGGAAATTCTTTTGTGAGCAAATTCAAAAATGGAAAATATTTTAAAAACTATAAATGATTTCTTTTGTTTTCTTGCAAGGGTCCATTAGCTGGCACTGGTCTAAAGAAGAAATCCCATAGCTCTTGCAGCCAATTTGTTTTGGTTTTGTCCTTTGGTTTATTTTATAATTACACAGGCCGGATGGGTGGAGATCAGATCGGTATCATTGTGATCTCTGTTATATTTGTCATCCCACAAGTCTGTTTGCTTTCCAGAAATGATTGGTGTTGATTTCAGCAGTTCTTTCAGCTAGCATATTGTGCTATTTGGTGTTTCTCTCGCCAAAACACACCTACTGTGTCCAAATGCAGGAAGAAGGTTACTTATCCACAGCCTGTGTGTAAGAAAGCTCTAGCACACTTCTGAATGTTATGAAATAGCCTTTCCTTTGCTGTGCATAATTTTTCCATTTACTAACCAACTCTGTCTTCTTTCTTACCTGCTGGTGAGACTTGCTCTGTGCCGAAGAGGCAGCCAAAATTGCAATTCTATTATTAAAAAAAAATCTCCTAAGCCATAAATCCTTTGTTCTCTTGGAGACACTGGAAGCAGCTCTGGGCTGATGGAAATCAGCATCAATGTTGACATACGCTTCACAGGATCTAAGCTTTCATTCAGTAATACTATACCAGAGTGTAGATCTTCAAAGAATTTTCTCACTAGAGAATTTCTCAATCTCTGCTTTCTTATACAGAGTCAAGTTAGGAATAGATGCTTCCCTGCTAATTTAAAATGGTGCTTGTCTACATGCCATATCCTTAAGACAGTATTACCCTTGTCACTGGATGATTTTGTGTGTATGTGAAGCCTCAGAAGATGCAGACACTAGCACCACACAAAATAGGTAACAGAGGAGGTTTAGATACTGTATGTATCCATACCAGACCTGCTGCCCTGATCTCTGTCAAATGGGAAAAGGCATTAATCAGAAGGAAAAAGGAACCTCCCACACCTCACTCATCTGCATTTGCTCATACTACTACCTGGCTCTAAAGCATAGGTAGGTAAAACACTTATAGGCATATTTAAATTACTCTGTTTTCCCACGACTTAGTTTAAACCCAGTTTTCATGAGAGAGAGACTTTGAGGACCTCAGCAATATGTAATAGCTCTGGACAGGGAGCAAAAAACAAATGCAATGGGAATCTACATTAGGGTAATGATGGTGCTCAAGAGTAAGAGAGCCAGTGCCAACCACAGAAGAGTCAGGTCCAAAGTTAGTGTTAACTTAAATAGTGTATCCGTTCCAGGCAGATATGAATCTGAAACTCTGCAGAACTGGGTATTATAGAAATCCCATATAGTTTTGACCTTCAGGAACTGTGAATTAAAAAAAAAACAAAACACAAACAAGAAAATGGCAGAAATTGGGCTGTAACAACTAATAAAGATGATAAAAAGTTACATGAGCTAGAAATATCAGCAAACATATCTCTAGCATTGCAGGTTCATTCTACCTTGTAGTGTAGCACATCTGAGAGTGGCGTTTGAAAACAAGACATGAGTCTTACAGAGCAATAAGGCTGATGTTAAGTCCACTTGCATGTGCTTACCTCTTTGGCAAAAGTGGAATTAATCATATATTGGATTCAAGATTGTTGTTTCAATCAAAGCTGTAGGTATGAAAAACTGCCTTTAACCTAGATTGGTTGGTTTAGGATTTGACCAGAGGAAATAAAGTTGTTGATCTTCTGTCAATTTTCAGTTGCACTGCATTAAATAGTGTTTAGAAGGCTTGATAACGTCTTTTTCATGGAACCATTACTGTGTGGTTGATTTATGTGGCTACTTTGATGGTAAGGAAGTTTAATTAGTAATAGCTGCAGTTCTTGAAGAGAATTTTAACAAGGTGCCTCGCATATGAAAAGCACAGAAGTCTCTTTGTTCTGAAAAACCTCTAACAGGGTGTAGCAGGAGACTTTTGCTCACTCCGCTCATTGTGATAAATTAGTAGGTTGCTTTGAGCAAGTAAGCAGAACAAGATCACAATACTACCGAGCATCAAGCCTTGGCCCACTGAAGGAACAGTTGCACCATCGCTAAATTGCTGCAGAAGATTTATACTGTCACAACATCAGTGCTGGGATTTCCTTCCTTGTTTCATCGAAACGGAGCTTCAAACTCCAGAGGCCCCCTTCTAGCTGTCCCTAGCTAGATGTCCAAAAGCAAAGTTATTTCCCCTACACATGGAGAGAAATTTGTACATCTAGAGAGTGAGTCACCTCATCCAAACACAGGAGTTTAGGATAAGCCAATTCAATTGGTATAATCAAATTTGCTGAAAACAACCTTCCACGCTTTCTGTTACCAAAAGCATAGGTGGGGCTGGTATTGCAAGGTCCCACCAATTCAGGCTGTGTATCCATCTAGAGAACACAATGTAGTCTCATCTTTACAGCTATTAGGTTTTGGAAAGAAAACAGATAAGCAAGTTGTGTGATTCCCTAAATCTGATGTAACTTTTAATAAGTATTTTGATAGTGTCTGAAAGGCAAGGCCTACACTACCAACTACAGGAGGCCGGGAATGATTTTCTGTACTAACAGCCAGCTTGCATGGCATCGTTCCTGTTCGCAGACCTGAACTCACTGCTCTCTTGAAAATGGAGATGTCAGGCTGCTTTGTGGCAAGGGTCCCTGGCAGGCACTGGGCTTGAGCACAGTCTGTGGCAGCACTAACAGGCACCAGCCAGAAGTGGGCAAGACTATACTCATCGTTCCACATTGCAGCTGTGAACCAAGGTGGCAGCTGTGCCCTGCCTGTTTCTTATTCACTAGAATCATGTAGTCAAGAGGCTTTATCCTGCAAAAATACAGTTACTACTGAAAACACTCAGCAGCAAAAGACCAGAGGCTCAAAAGGGAGAGTGTTCTCCAGTAGGGCAAGGTTGTGTTTTCAGGTTGGGGGGATTTATAGATAATTTTATGTCTTTATGGATATAATTACGTGTATAATCTAATATGTACTTTAAGAAAGATCCCCAAAGGAAAGTCACATTACCTGTGTGATCACTAAGTGAATCTCGATCCAAGGACTTTTGATTGTTTTAGCTTTATCAGATAGACTACCCAATAGTGTCTTAAATCCTTCTCTAGATGTAGATATGCTGGCTTTCATATATTTTGTAAATGCTTAGAAAGCTTATAACAGTCTGGCAAGAGAGGGGTGGCATGGAACAATCATTTATTTCTGGCATCTTAGATGTATGGCACATAAAAAAAAAAGGCTGAGCATTTGTCAGACATCAGGATTTATTAAAAGACTACAAGAAGTCAAAAAGACTATCTTCAAGTCTTTCTTTTTGATGAAGCACTTTAAAATTCTGAGGTCTAAGGTAGGTCTGAGGTCCTCAGTTTTGAGGGGATAAAGAACTACAGTGAACAAAACCTCTCTCTGCAGCATAATGAAGAATCTACCTCTGTAGCTCTGAGAAATCCAAGAGGAATTGTGCCAGGGAGTTAACTCAGTCTCAAAAGAATTGAAAAGGAGATGGATGGACACAAGAGAGGGACTAAAACCAGAAACTATAAATCATTTCAGGAGTCTAGAGTTAAACTGAATTTTCAAATGCTAGTGAGGTCATTTAGAATTTAGCTTTTGTGAATGCAGCTACTACTTACCATAGGGATCCACTTTGAAGCTTATGTACATGGAATTGGAAAGCTATTCTGTGAGATTTTGTCTTCATCTTCAGTCTCCAGGATGTAAAGTCCTGTGACTCTCATATTTGACTCAAAGCAAGAAGTTATTAATAGTAAGAATGTTTGTCAATGATGGGGACAAAAGGGTGAGTTCCTAGGTTTACTTAGAGATTGGCATATACAACCAAACCTATGACAACTGCAAACAGATTAAGAAATACGTAAAAATATTGATTACCCATTCCAAAGCATGCAGACCCTATGTTTATACAAGCACCGACTTTAAGGCAAACAGGTATTTCTCACTGTAGGCATCAGTACACTCTGAAAAAAAAGTGATTACATAGACTCAGGCAGGATTTTGTTTGTCTTGGATATATATTTTTTATTTTACTGCAAAGACAATGGGATTCAGATGTGCCATAAAAAATAAAAACAAACCAAACCGAAACACGTGTATTTCTTAGGTGGTGTGGGATAAAGAGCTGTATATAGGCTCTTATATTCGAAGTGTCTCAAAACCAGATGGGACATCAGCGCTGCTAATGTCTAACAACTTTCTAAGAGTAAGGAAGCAGACAGCATCTCTTGTTCCCTAGCCGCCCTCTTGCAATATCAGTGCAGGTGCCCATTGTGATAAAGGTTTCTCGTAATGTAAAAAGTTATCAGCTTTTCCACTAAGAAACCCTGTGCCAGCCTCTCCAGCACACTGTGGAGGCTGTGAGCTCAGCCAGCTCCTGTGCTGCTACCTCTTTTCCCAGGATTGCAGGTGCATGCTTAGATACCTGTTGAGACACCCCTCTCCTCGGCCAGCTCCTGTCCTTGGGGAGCTCCTGCTGACTGGATGCACTGCTGTGCCAGGTGCTGAGCCTGCTCGAGCAGCTCCCTTCTACCTAAATTCAGCAGAAGGCTGGAGAATATCACCACCAAAGAAGGAAGGATTAATAAAATAAACGGAGCACGTAGGATACTCTCCATTGCAGTGAACAGCACTACAGCCTCGGTTCATAATAAGCCATACGGACCTCTTGTGGGGGTCAAACCTCAATGTGTTCTTGCTAGTCAGCTGGTGTGTATTTCATAAAAATTAGCTAACATTTCATGGTTAAAACTGTTTTTATAAATCAAAAATCCTTTGCTGTTCATTATTCTTTCTCAAATACTTCTGTATTTTTTTTAAACAGTCATGCACAGACTTTTATTTACATGTTTTACAAACCCTGTAATTTGCAGCTTCCTACAAATTTTTCCTTCAAAATGTAACAAATTAATCAGAGACCTGAAATTCTATTAGTACAGGTCTTTGTAGTTCATATCCTGTCATTCATACTTCCAAGTGTCCCAGAGAAATCTGCTAATTGAGAGAAGTCAACAGCAATCAGAGCAGTTACAAGACAAACTGGGAAAAGCAACCATAATTATGCAACCAATTAATGAATATATTAAAGAGAATTCTTTTCTATTGCAGAAAAAGTAGACATAATTAAGAGTAGAGACCAACCAGTGTTCTTCTTTGTGTCAAGAAGAAATGTTAAGGTAAAGGGCGATGAAACAAAATATGCAGGCAAATCAGCCTAGGAGGTAGCAAAAGCAAATGATTAACTGTGAGCCCTGATCTAACGCACCAGATGAGTACAGCAACATGTGCACTGTTACCAGGGAAAAATCCGGTGTTACTTCAGTTTCAGGTTTTACACTCACAAAGATATATAGAGAGAGACAGAGTTACATAGATACATATTACACCTTTTGTTGTGCAAGAAATCTTGCAGACTTGGCCTTATTTCAAGGAACTGTGGCTTTGGGTCATATCAGGGTGTTATTAACAAGTATTCTGTTAGTTCACTCATGAAGGCTTCCCCAGTGAGGATCTTCCCTGGTCATCTGCATGTCAGATCTTGGTGATATCTTCATAGCCTCTCAAGTGGTTCAGCCTGAACACTGTAATTTGTATGACGTGCATCCCATGGTACTCATAGGACTCTGAAATTGCCTTTTTAGTACTTTCCTTACCTAGTTGAATCATGTTGCCTGTACTGTCTTGCCCAGTAGCTAGACATTTGTTGTGAGCAGACTTCCTCGTACACCTCCATGGTCCACCTGGATCTAGACCTACCAGCCCATGTTGTATTCCTACAGGTAGCTCTCTACTCTTCATTGTACATAGTTTTTCCTCAATGAGGTTCTAGTATGAGACACTCTTGTGAGGCAGCTGCTCCTGATAGCAGTGCTTTTGGCCTCATAAGCAAGGTGGCCACATGCTTCACACATGTTGCCAAGTTTTTGAAAAAAAAAATCTCACCAAATGTCTTGGGCTCTGGGGTGAACATAGCTGTATTCAAGTCATCCTTGTGGAGACCTGCTAATGGTGGGATCACCTGGACAGTAGAAGGGAGGACACTAGAGGGTGAGGTATTGAGTATCTGAGTCAGAGGTTTTTGGTCTCAGCAATCTCATTTTATTATGAACTCCCCAAGGTATTGTCCAAGACTAAGACATTTGCCCTTGAAGGCCTTGGATTCGCAAGAACATGTGGACACTATCAATACCTTTAGAGCAGCATGGCTTCTTTTTCTATTTTTTTCCTCTTGTTTTTTCTCTGAAGGATGCACTGGGAGGGAATGTACAACACTCCCCCAAATCTGCATCTGCATTGCCTTCTGCAGTTTTGAGCAGTTACACCAGATGTTCAGCAAACTCACTGGAGCCTGAATTAGCACTTTGAAGACTTTTTTTCTATAAAGGGAGTGCCTTTTGGCAAAACTAAAGGGGACCAACTCATATGGCATAGGCTATCAAAGCACAGTAAGAAGGCAAATTCTTTCTTACCTGGTGATTGGTAGATGTATTTTCTATTTTGTACTGCTGATATTTGGAGATCTCCAGTGTCCCAGGATAGATTTTACTGAGGTATAGAAAGAGAACACAGTGACAAAGACAGAAGTTTTAGTTATACAGAATGCATTGGTACAGCTTGCATTTCCTTTTTTTCTGTCAGTCTTACTGTGATTTTTACCTGATTTTCACTACTTTTGTCAAAGTTGTTCAGTTTTTGATTGCTGAAAGCTGGCAAGTGGTTAGTTTTATGATGAGTAGTCAACAGCTTTTACAGGAGAAAGTGAATACTTTTAAATTAGCTTTCTTTGATAAAAATATAACTCTTTTAGAATCAGATGGGTTCACCAAATTCTCCTTAGACTACTGCTGATGAGATTATTGCACTGCTCCAAGCCTCATACTGATTCTTCCTTTATTGCAAGGGCTAGATTGTGCATTGCTTCCACTGCAATGAGATGGTACTTAGACAGCCTACACACATCCACCTTCTCAAACTTTCAGGAAACATAATTGAATCTGAGATTCCAAATCTGGGTTTACATTGCATTATAATGCTGTTTTCAAAGACAGGTACACTTTTATGTGTCCTGGAAAACAGTCAGACACATGCTTTGATGTCTTCTTTCCAATAAAAAACAACAGTGCCTGCAGCCCAGACATTACTTTTGAACAACTGCAACAAAAAAGGGAAAGTATGTGGAAAAAAAGGAAACTACGCAAAAGAAAACCCTTTACAGAGAATTGATAGGCTTTGTATATTGCTTCCATTTGTTCTCAACAAAGAGAATACATTCAGGTTGAATTACATGTTATAGGAACATAAGATCTGGAGGTTAAGGTAAACAGACTACTCTATTCAAGCTGAGCTCAGAACATAAACTGGACAATTGCACGTGGTTATCTGCACGCCTGTAATTATTCTAACTCTCCACTGGATGTCAATACTGCTTAATACAAATGTTGGCTCAATTTGCTGCTTAGAGCAGAGCAATCCCTGCTTCTACAGGTGGTTACTGTTTAATAACATAATTAGGTAAGGAATGTAATTATAGCACGTGAACCTCGGCCATATGGGGGTAGAAGATAGCAAAGGCACTTCTCTTCCCTGGAAAGTTAAGGTTGCAGTTGTGTTTCCATTACACAGCTGATGTTGTGCATCTCATTGCAAAAATTTCTGTCCTGAAGAGCTTGGCAGAATTGGGCACCAAATGTCTAAAATTTCTACTAACAGTAGAAAAATCACCCTAAAATCATTGCAAGGCTACCTTCTACTTTTTACAGAGAGGGGAGGCTTACAGAATTCAGGCACTTGAAACCTGGTGCACAAAGGAAAGATATAGAGGGTAAGTTTTCATTTTAAAAAGTTGTTAAAACCACATGGCTGGTATTAAAGCCAAAATTACTGATTGGCTTAAACAACTCTTAGTTAAGCTCTGAACTTCAAGGAGCTTCAACTCCTTTTTGCTCCTACCTAAATCTGATCCCCTGGTGCAGAATGTTCCTCTAAGATCAGAGGCATGGTAGAAGTGCTGAAGGAAGAGCAAACAGCAGCAGGGCTGCAGAAGCAGAAGAGGTGATGGTATGAAGGTAAGGAGAAAGCAGGAATAAAAATTCCCTGCTCTGCAGATATAGGGATTTGGAGGATATCCTATATTTCCTCTGAAATCCCAGTGAACTCTCCCTGGTAAAAATTCCATTAAATGAGTAATTCTGTGGTGCAAGTGCAGTAGAGTTTAGTGATTTCTGTTATCCTCCTGCTGCTGTCAGTCCAGGTGAGAATGTGATGCCCCTTGAGAAGGAGGAGAACCGTGCTGATAACAAAATCTGAGTTAGCAGAGTAAGTTTTTTAAAGGAACAACCTTCTTTTTTTTTTTTGGGGTGGGGGGGGGGGGGGGGGGGTGTTGAGGACAGGTGACTCTGAAAGCCTACCAGTTTAACATGGTACTTTAGGCAAAGTATGAGGTTTTGGGTTTGGCTGGGGTTCTTTTCACTACAAAATGTAGCAAATGAGATGAAACAAAACGTAGAAAACAAAATGAACAGAAATGGTGTTTTGGTGACGGAGGTCCCAAAGCTGACCTTATGCCAGTGGCACCCCATGCTTCCGTGATTTTCCCTAACGATGCTTGTGGTATTTAACTTTCATAAGGATTTAATATTTGACACTGTGACAAGATTTTTTCCAAGCATGCATGGAGTGTTTTTTATACTCTTTTTTGGCATATTTATTCAAAATGTACTATATTTAAGATTGCTGTAATCACATACATACATTGGCTACTGGCCACAGCATTCAAGCTATTAATCATACCCTGGAATCCATGGCAGATGTAAAAATTAAGTTTTATTTATCAAACTTACTCATTGGAAATGGCAGCCCAAGAAATTTACTCCGTAGGATTTTACTTTTCTTACATACTTCTGGCAATGGGTTCAGGGTTTTAGAAAGGTGTAAATCATATTTTTGCTCAGTCCAGACAGTGTTGGCACAAAACTAAAATTATTTCTCCAAAAATGCAAACCTTTTTTGTTTGGATGGCCTTTATTTTTCTGCCAAATAATACCTCTAGTGCTATTTCTTTAGCTTAACGCTATTTTCCATTATAATCCTGTATTTCAAGAAACAAATCAAAGCCTTCTACCCTTGCAGAAATTTCAGACCCACAGATATGACTACCTTTCAACTGAGTTGGGAAAGTGGTCTCCAGTGACAGCCTAGGAGGATTCTGGTTACATTTTCCATAAATAGCTAGATGAAAAACCAATAACCTGATAGGGAAAAACGGGTTCAGATGGAAGACTGTTTCTGTGGTATGACCCACAAAAGCTCCAGCTCTGAAAACTTTAATAATATATGGGCTTACTTACAAAAGACAGTGTCTTTGAAAATAACTAGCATGAGTTGAAGCTGAAGGGCCCCCAAATGATTGTGATGCTGTTTCTGTTGTTTGCTAGCACAGGAAAACCTCCTACAACCTAAACTTGCTCGAGTTTTCTATTAAAAAGAAGAAATGAGGTACAATAGTACAGAAAAGAAGAAAAAAAAAACCAACCAACTAACAAGGCTAGTGTTATGGAACAAAAATACACCCACCATCTGACTGTACAGAGTGTTGCAGATTTGTTCCTGGGGTTTTTTTTTGCTTGCAAATTGTTTTTTTTACAAGCATTCCTTTTATATACATATATGATGTATTAAAGTGTAAGAACTAAATTAATTCCAATTGTGTTCTGCTTGGACTAAATAAATGTTAATGTTTGGGCTTTATTTTATTTGCTTTCACATTCCAAACATTGTCATACCACATTTTTTATATTTGTACCACAGATCTATATAGCATATTATCATTCCAAAGTTGCTTTCTTGAGCAGCTTACAAACTAGCCCAAATGAAGACTGAATGACGCTATGTAAGAGGGTGTATGGACCCCAATGGAGAGTACACCAGCGCAAAAGGGGCTCCTCTACCAATATGCAGCAAAGGAAGAGTCTGGGCTTTGTCAGTCCAGCCTGACCTGCTGCTTAGCTGGTACTTCCATGTTAGAAGCATGGTTATGCTCGTCTTTCCTTATAAACATTGGAAAGAGGGTGATCCAAGCATTAGGTGAGCTAACTCATTAGGTGCCTAATGCTAAAAGAGGTGAATACTTTGTGTCCAGGAAACAGAAGACTGGCCCAAGTACAGCAGGTTGAAAAGGAAGTTGTCCAGTTTGTTGGAAAAGCTATTTAAAAAATATGCTCGTTGCTTAATCCAGACTGTTCTGGCTGGTGTCCCTAGTACTTTCCAGGGCAGATATCCCTGTCCTCAAAACCGGCATTTCCCCCTCACAGGTGAAAGTATTACCACCAGGCAGTGTAGCCCTTGCCCTACACTTGGCAGAGCTGTTCCAGCACAGTATGCCAGTGAGATGTGGGTTTATGGGGAATAGATGGGGCAAGGAAGGGAGATGTCAAGCAGGAGGATTAAAGCTCTGCAGTCTGTGCTATGTGTACTGTGGAAGGAAAACATCGTCCCTACCAAAAGCCTTGGGGTTGGCCAGGTGGTTGCATCACCAGCAGTGAAAGACAGGCTGGCTCCAGACTGAAAAGACCCTTCCTCATGCAGCATCAGGGGTCTTGCCCTTCAATTTATTTTCCTGGTTTATCTTCTGTAAGTCAGAGCTTCTATGGTTTCTCACTTTAGTGAGGAAAGCAAACACAAAAAAAATCCAAACTCAGTTTATTTTGAGGTTTATACACTTGGTATAACTTGGCCTCCAGACTGAAGTATCGACTATCTGCAAAGCCCTTAAAGGAAACCATCATGCTGATTTGAGGTAGAGCAGTGTAAATCCAAAAGTTTCAATAGGCTACTTCAGGCATTAGTGTTAATATCTGTGGAGCTGTTATGAGAGGAAAGATAAGCACTATCTACCAGGTTCTGTCCGTGACTTGAAACATGGTAATACAAATTCATTAGCCATGGCACTGCTCGACACACTCATTATTTATTAGTTCCTAAATAGCCCTCTCAGATTTTGTTTTGTAAGTTTTCCTACATTCCTCCTGCTTCAATGTCTCGTTGTTTGCCAGCATCCTACTTGTACTCAAAATGGGTAAGATTTGTTTTCCGAAATGTCAGCATTCCCAGGTGTCAATTTGCTTCCCTTTTCAGGCACAGAAGTGCCAGCAGAAGGTTGGCTCTCTTTTTCTGGCTCCACCGTGCATTAAATTCAACCTTTCCTTAAAAAGGTTTGTTTCAGAACAGCTAATTTAAAAAACAAAACAAAACAAAACAACAAACCAACAAAACTTGACCCAAGCCCCCAGAAAAGAAAGTGAATGGAAGAAAATTCTCAGCTTCTGTTTGAAAGTTCTTCAAGAGGAGGAATGCAAAGGTCCTAGTGAACACAAACATTTCTCATCCGTGCCCCTTCTCCATGCCAACATATTTCTTCTTCCAACCTCTGATCACAAATTAGTAGTTTAGTAACTGACCCTGTAGTGTTTTGGACTATTATTCTATTTGGGTCTGCTTTCACCTAAATAACAACCATCTGGTGGTGTCTCAAATCAGATTCGTGTGATGGACTGTATATAATAACCAGCTCAAGGATTGTCAGGGGAAGGGTTAACATTCTTGCCCTGAGCAGAAGGACTGCAGCTGCATGCCGTAAACTTTGTACAAAGATTGTCAGGGTGGAAGGGCTGGGTCAGCTGTAAAGAATTAAGCAAATTCCCCTACTACAACAAGAGGGAAGAAGAAGAGTGGAATTAAGAAGTCCTTTTTTGTTCTTGTGTTTGGTTCATAGTAAAATAGATAACTGAGAACATTTGAGGCATACCTCGACCTTTAACCTCTACACAGTTTTTCCTCATGGAGGGCCTTACTCCTTGATCTCACAGAACCTGAGTAATTCATCTTCTGTTCCAGTAACATCTGAGGTTTGCAGAAAGTATATGGAAAAAAGACCATGTGAACCTGAAGACTCATTTGCTATTTGTCTGAAAATCTGTATCCCTGCTGTCAATCTAACATTATGTTCCTAAAGGAAAGGTGGAGGGTTTACTCTATGCTGAAATGTTCCCTGCACAAATCCTTCTTCAAGGGAAGGATTGAATTAAAGTAGCATGAAGGTGTCTTGTTTTCCCCAAAGTGTTAAAATCCTACTTCAGCGCCAAATGCATGTCCAAAATACAGGGTTCCCTGAAAGGTTTGTCACACAGATATAAGGAAAAGGCAGATCTTCCTTCTACAATAAGTCATGGGGTAGCTGGAAACAAAAGTATGTGTCACAGGATGTTAGAGATGGAAAAAAAAATAATAAGGGCTTGTTGATTTTGTGTATCCAAAGGCTCATTTGTGGAGAGGAGGAATGTGAAATGCTGGAGCATGTTGCAGAAAGGAGGCTTTCACAAAAAGACATAGCTGAGGATGCTATTACAGCCTGGGACCATGGTAAGGGTATAGTGCGGGCTCCTCGTGACGGGTGGGGAAGGCCACATTCTGCTCTCTTGTTTCTTTCTGCTTTCTTGGGTTCTTTGAGTTTGTCAGGTGCCAAGAGTTATCAGGCTTCAGGCTTTTCTTTGTTCCTTTTTTAGTTGTGGGTTGGGAAATAATTTTCCTCTATGTATCTGTGTGAATGGAAGGTATGTATGTATAGATAGTACCTAAGTGTGTATAGTTCTAAATATATGCATGTGTATACATATGAAAGCTTTAAGAATATAGCTTTTTATATACCGAGTTGTGCAAAAGCACAGCCACACGCTTATGTTTGTAATCATACAGAAACCTACTGAAATCAGTAAGACTTCTTGCAGCAATAGCAGATGCGTGGGGTATGTTTTGACAGTTGGGAGTACAGGTTGGCTTTTCTGTTCTGAGTCTAAATCCAGGCACCTGCTGCTTGTCAGAAGTCTGCTGCAATTCTGGTGCCTTTGGAGGAACTTTCGAGGGAGCAGCAACCTACCTGAACCTTCGCTTGTGCTTTTCCTAACTTGTGAGAGCTGATGCCTCTTGAGCTTTCTTGTTTTCTCTGTAACTGTTGCTGTACTTCCATGTCACTGAAGCTGTTGTCCATCTGCAAGATTTAAAGCAAGACTTGACTGTAGCTGCTATTGACAACAGAAAAAGCAGATTTTTTTCTGGCTTTCTATTTTTTTGGGGGGGGAGGGGGGGAGGTAAGATTATATTTGATATATGAAAACATTTTTCAAAATGATTAGATCAATCCCTCTGTAAGTTGATTTGTTGGGTGGGAGGAGGGGGAAGGGGAGGGAAAAAACCCTGTTGTAGAATGTTTTTCAACAAAACTGCAACAACTAAGACTCCAGACCAACAAACACTTACACATGTGCTTAGCTTTAAATCTGAGTTAGACCCATGGGGCCTATATTTGTATTTGATTAATGACAATTATTTGAAGAAAGATGGACTGGGTGGAATCAACTGGAAAAAATATGTAGCTATAAAAATGTATGCTTACTGCAACCTATTTTTGTACTGTTTCTGTTCTGTTATGTTCTTTTATCTTGAATATTTGGCATGCAGCTGTAGGTTTCTAGCATAAGGAAAAGGTTGCACTGTCGAATTCTGTTTAGTTTAAATTAGAAGTGTGTCACTTAGTCCTCATTTGCCAACACGAGCCCAGGTAGAAACCTTATTAACACTAGGGAACCCAGCTGCAGAACTGGGACCTTAATTTGAATGAGCTCCAGGGGTTGATCTCCCTTTCTTCCTCTGGTGAGTTCAGTAGCCTTGCTGGTACGGTTACAAGATTAAGCTTACAGTACAATAGCAGGATCACTTTGTTAGCAATCCCCATAAGCCTCATACATTTTTCATCTTGTCTGTACACAAACTTGGCTGTTTGCAACCAGACATTTCACATCTAAGTTAGATGAAGCCGACATCTTTCAGATAAGAGCTTGTCACAGGATCCCCACAACACTGCAAGAAGCATTTTTAATGATATGAGAAGCGGTGGAGTGCTGGGATGCATCCTACTATGATAGCATTATCAGATCACAGCCAAGCTCCAAGGCTCTGGGTGCACAGTCTCCACCTACATGGGTGGCTTTCAGGTTTATTAAGTTTGCTACCTGCATATGTTGCTGCCTTGATCTGCAGAGCAGCTCTAGGAGAGCCAGAAGCCCCAGTGGTCTTACCCCAGTCTGGGGGCTTCTGCCCCAGCATCAATGCTCCTGCCTCAGCCTGGACACCTCCCTTAGCTGGGGGGGTGTAGTAGGAAGGTAGCATCTGATAATGCTAACATAGTAGGACCCGTCCCAGCACTCCACCACTTCTCATATCTTCTTAAAGCTTTAGGAAGATGAGCTGTCAGGGTTGCAGGAGAGGTCTTGCAGGCACCTAACTGCTCTTTTCCTACTGGAGAGAGTTCTTTGTTCCTGCTGCCCAACACTATCTTTCCTCTGTGGCAAACAGGCAAAGGAATAGAGCACACAGACTTGTGCTGATACTGCTCAGTGTCAGCTCAGGTTAGCAGCTTAGAAGAGACACTGCTTTGAGAGCAAGAACTTGTCCATCTCTGAGCTATTCATACTCCCTTTCTAGCAAGTGGTGAGAAATAGCCCGTAATTCACCTCAGCCTTGGGGTAGGGGTAGGATTCAGCTCCAAACTGACAGCAGAATCCAGGATCTACATAGACTCATAGAATGTTTTAGGCCGGAAGGGACCTCTAGAGGTCATTTGGTCCAACCTCCCTACATGAGTAGGGACATCTCTACCTAGGTCAGGTTGCTCAGAGCCCCATCAAGCCTGATCACAGTTCTCTTGATGCAGCCCAGGATGTGATTGGCCTTCTGGGCTGCGATTACACACTGGTGGCTCATATCCAGTTTTTCATCCACCAGCACCCCCAAGTCCCATTCCACTGGACTGCTGTCCAGGCATGTAGGTGTGTAAATGTGAGCCAGGTTTTCAAGTGTCTGGTGTGGTCAATGGGAACCAGAAGGCAGTTCAGCCTACTACAGGAAACTGTATTGTAGGGTGAACTGACAGATCTCTATGACTGTACTGAAAGCTTGGACATACTGCTCCCACTTAGGTACCTACTTCTGATATATTTCTCTTAAACTATATCCTGCTTCAGGTGTATTTGGTCAGGATAATCAGGTCCTGTAAATTTCTGCTTCCATCCACTATCTTCAAAGGTAGGCAGAAGATGGCTGCTAGGTCACACAATCCGTACCACAGCTTCCTTGCCTTGGGAGGAGAAACAAAGCAGTGACAGCTCCTGGGAAATGTCCTGCTGGGGCTGAGAGTGACAGCTGTGCTTGAGTGAGGGGAGTGGCAGTCTTCTCTGGACTGTCTCTGGCTCAGGCATCTAATTCCTAGCAAACAGCTTTTAGCTCCTTCTAGAAGTACTTGTTTTCTAAGTGCATGGGTTTTCTTTATGAAAACTGAAGAGACAGGTTGGTTTTGTTCATTTTTTGTCTCATCTAGAGTTAGATCCCTAACCCATTCAAGAGTTCAAAGAGAAATATAGGCAGACTTCAGATGTCTAAATCCAAACTGCAGTTCTGCATATGTTAAGCACTGCCTAACCTCTTGAGATGGCCAGAGGAGACCTCAAGACAATGCCTAACCCTGTTGCTTTCCAAACAGTGGACTCAGATAAAAACTGATACCTTAACAGCAACAGCTAAGTTAAGACCATGAATAGTGAGCACAGGTAGGTGTTGCCCTCAGCACAGGGAAGGCACTCTTGACCTCTAACTTTCAGAGTAGTAAGCTTCTATTTAGAAAACATAGATAGCAGAACTGAAGGTGGCCTTCTCTGTATTTCCTAGACTAAAAACCCTGAGTAGAAAGCCATTTGACCATGTAAAATCTTTCTGAGGAACCTAGCTCTCTCAAGTCATCTGTAAGGACTACCTTACTGCATTTCAGAGCTAGGACACAGAAAGGTCAAGTGAGATCATAAAGGTACCACCACCCAAGTTCCTTTGTAAAGCTGGCACCTGGCTATACATCTACAGCCAAACACTCATGAGGGTTAATATATCTTGAATCTAAACTGCTGCTCCAACCTCAGCTTGAAAATACCCTCCTCTCTGAACTGCTGGGTACTGCTGTGCATTGTTTAAACAGCTGCAGAGCACTCCTGAGGGACCTGCAGGCTTGCACTGGGTGAAGTCTTCTATACACAAACACAGTTTTGTGTACTTCTTTGGAACATCTGGATAAAAGGTAATATATAAACAGCAGATCATCATTGCCATGCAGTGAGGATTACATGTCTAAACCTCATGAAGTCTATGGCTGAGATAGATTTTACCTTTTTTTGTAGTACTGACTAAATGGAAACCAGCCAAAATGTCTACACAAGACATAGCCATTTAGACTGCTCTGTTCCGGCCAACGGTTTGGATTTTCCAAATGTCTCTGTTGTCTCAACTAAGAGAGATGGTCCAACCTATATCAGGTTAAGTAAGGCCCATGGGTAAACACAAGTTAATAGAAGTGATGCTGCATCTATCTCTAGTGCACGAGATTGTTAGACACATAAGAAAATGTATCCACAACTCATTACTGTGAATCCGGTGGATATAACAACAGAACCACTAAACCCCATCTTTGCAGTAAAAAGCCTTTGCAGGCTGCCCTCTAGGACCTGGAGTCAAGAGTTCCCAGTCTTCCTTCGGCTCCCACTGCAGTACAACTCCTACTATAGGAGTACAGGGCTGCAGCTGGGGCTACTGCTGGGGTGATGCACCAAGAGGGAGGTTTGCCTTCCCAGAGCCTGTAACTCTGGGCTGTAATCACACACAAATGTCCTGTAGAGACTATCTGACAAACTGTTGGGAAGTGCAGGAGCCACACAGTCATTTAGCAGAAATTGCTATGTTTGACATGTCAGGGGGACTACTGAAGTACAGAAGAGGTTTCACATTTGACTTTCTAGCAAAGTGTGTTTCACATCTCTTTAAGACTCTAAAGTAAATAAACTGAAGAGTGCTTGAGTAGCCTAATGTAGTTGTTATTATATAATGTCAGTTATTTGGAAATATTCTCATATTCAACAATACATTCCAGAGCCAAGCAGGGAAGCCTATTCTAATGCTGTGGCATGCATATATAATTTTAACATAGAAACTATTAATGCAACAGAACCAAGTGCATATGTAGCAATAGCAAATTAAATTCCACATACGTTATCAAGTGAAAATAATTATTGGTCCCTATTGGGTGCAAATTTCTGCAGTTGCCTATGATGACAAGCTACAGAAAAAGAAAGGCTTGGCTTCCAGATATAATCTCATAATTTTCCAGCTATTTGACCTGCCAGTCTCTGTGCTCAGTGAGCTGAATCTGGACTGGAGCAAGGGCTAGAGCCCCAGACCTCCCTCATCTTCAGAGACTACTCTGAGAGCTAGGGTTTTGGCTATTCAGTGGTGGTCCTCTGTCTGTAGTTTTGAGCAGAAATTCCATCCTTGAGCAGTGAATGCTTTCCCAAACACTGTTTCATTGAAGCTGGCGCACACTGTGAACACAAAGCTTTATTTTCAGTGAGTCAGCACTTTCCAAGTAAAATCCATTTTGTCAGAAAATTGGCTACTAGCTTTCACCCTGTGCTGGCTGCACACATCCCCTGTAAGGAAAAAAAAAACAGCTGAGAAGGATGTTCCAGCTGTGGTAGGTGAAGTCTGACAGGTGATATACCTGGTCTTTTTCATTCCCTCCTACAGATGCATCCGAGTATTCTGGCTTTCCTCTGCTTTCCCAGCCAGCAGCCTGATCCCTGTTTCATATGGATGTGATTGAGAAAAGAAATCTCTGACAGCAACAATGCTCAGTTAAAGGCACAATACATGAGGGTGCGCTGGGAGAGGTGAAATGGAATAATCCCGCACAACAAATTAGGCATGAATTTAATATGAGATGTGTGCTGCTGTTAAAGCAATGATTTCTGTGCAGTAATGAGGTGAGATCAAGGTCTTATCAATCTTTAGCATATAGCCACCATTGTTCTCCAGTGTAGGTTTTCCACTTTTAAGTTTGTTTTGTTTTTAATAAAATGAAATGAAATGAAATAAAATAACGTAAAAGAAAACAAATGTATATATATGTATATCTCAGTACAAATGAGAACAAAAGTGACTACAAAAAAATGATTAAAGAGACAATTGTGTGTGACCGACTGAAAGAGGTTAGTATATTTTAATATATACAGCCTAGGAAAGGTATTTATGGAAGGAAGAGGGAGGAAAAAGATTTAAACGTGAATAGTGAAGTAGTGCTATCAGAGAGGAGTAACTACTTCAGCATGTTGTGAGTGGGAATAATAAGGTGAAAGAGCTGCAAATTAGAGATGATAAAATTCACACTAGGAAATATCAGAAACATGACAGAACTGAAGAACTTGCCTCATACATATGAGAATCAGGCAAAATGAGACTAGGTAAAATCTGAGAAGTCCAGGTCTTGGTGTTCGTTGTTTGTTTGTTTGCTTGTTTTTTACTCTGAAGATGATGACAAAATTCTCAACAGTTTCAGTAGGAGCTGTTTTGTGCTGTCCCAAAGGATTAACCATAGTTGAGCTCTGGGGGTGGAAAGTAACTTCCAGTAGAAGGGCTGAAGGAAACAATGGAAAGACCTAAGTGGGAGAAAAGTGGTGCTGTGTCATCTTCCCTTTTCCTTCTCACCCTTCCCTCCAAAAGGAGGATTAGCACAAAAAAGAAAAAAAAAAAATTAAAATCTGCAATCTTAACAATATTTTTCTTAATTTAAAGGCTGTTCAAACACAACTTAAAGGTTGGGTTGCATTAGGCTGCAGTCCACAAGCTACTCTGCCTTATTCTGAGTAGTATGAAACGCAAGGAGCATGAGTTGCTATTTATAACCTGATAATAAATTATGCTGATCAAGAACAGCCTGATAGCAATGCATGTATATTCATTTCCTATAATCTGTGTTGAAGGCCATCTACATACGCAGTTAACTGAGAAATGCAATGTGGTTATATTATCCTACTGCCTTCATTCATAAGTATTTTGCCTTAATCAGGGTGGAAAGTTCAGCTGACTCCAGATTTTCAACAGTAATCATACCTTCTCCTCATCTCAAAAGGCCTCTTTACTTTCACCAGAGGAGAGTGCTAAATGCATTGCCCTTCTTTGTACGTGGCACTACTTTCCATAGTTTCTGGGATATAAAATCTCAAATCTTGAATGTTTCTTAGTTTTGCTTAAATATGTTTCCTAAGTTCAGTTCAAGAGGGAAAGAAAATTACTGAGCTCTGTTGAAAAAAAAGATAAAAAAGAAAATAAAAAAGAAAAAAGTTAATAAAGTTTTGAGCTAGAAGTGAGAGAAACATTCATATTGTAGATAAGTGTGAGTTTTCATGGAATCTCATGGCAAGGATATTTCGGTAGAATGCCCCTCCTCTGCACATTCAGGGAACACGTAACGGGATACTACACAAATGAGTGGAAAAAAGTCATCACAGCACTTTGAGAGGGAAATAATTGCATTTTATTACCCGTTTGGGCAGCATGAAGCAACACCACTTCTAGTTTGACCCTTTAGTGTTGCTAACAAGTGCCATTTAGTTTAATAAAAATATCATTATCTTTTACTTAAACTGCAACTCTAAGTCATTAATAGAGCTGGACAGAAGAAGGAAATTCCATTTCATGTAGTACTTTGCCATTTCAAATTTCTGATTTGGCGATGAAAATAAAATGAATGTGAACTTTTCCAAGAGAAGGAATTGAGAGTTGGCCAGAAGGTCTTGAAGCTGTTGTGGGACCCACCTGGTTGGAGGTTGAGGAGCCAAAGCAGAAGGTGGTAGAAACAATGCAGTTCTCCTGTAACCATTTCTGTTTTGCAAACCCATGCTTAGCTTTCTGTATGTGTTTAGGTACCACTGACTTTACTGGGATTAAGCTTATATTTAAGTTTGAATGGGGATGAATCCAAGAGAGTTCATAAATCCTCTCCTGTGAACTAGGAGGTTGATGGCTGGAAGCCAGTACAGCTGTACTGGTGGTGCTCTCCAAGTACATATAAGGACATTCTAGGCCTGCCAGCCGAGAAAAACACAGGTTCCTCCTGCTTGAAAAGGTTCAGCTGGAGTTTGGAAACTCCACCTCACCACGGTATACTCCTACAAAACAGAAGTCATGCAGTGATACCGTGTGCTAGGCAAGGGAGCTATTTCTAAATGTAGATGAGGTTCTCACTTAACTCAATTTTAGATAAGGAAGTTTGTTTAGGAGGAAGCTATAAGTCTGTGATGTATTTTCTCTGTATTTCTCTGTATTTGAAGACCAATCAATTGCATATGAAGGGCTAACATAAAAAAAGGGGGGAAAGAAAGAGATTGTGTCTTAGTGTGACCTTTTCCCATCTTTCACCAACACTGAACAAGTTACCTCTTTAATCTGCCTAGTCTGTGTTGGCTGAAGGCCTGGGAACCAAAAATTTCACTGGCAGACCAACAGCCACTACTTCACTACCATCTTGGCTGAGTCAAACTCATATTGATTAGCAACTAATTTATTGCATAACATAGGCAGCAGGAGGACATTTCAAAAACAACAAGAGTTTTCAAAGATTTATGATCTACTAAAGACAGCAAAATATGCTTTATACATAAACTAGGAATACAAAGAGATTTTGCTAAGGTGAGCAAGAAGTGGCTGGGGTTTTGTTTACATATTATTAAAATCAAAATCACAATATTCATCAGGTCATGAAAATTCTGTAATAATGGTGTTTACAACTATAATGGTCAGAAATCTCCTTTGATTTAATGTTAACATATGATATGCTTTAAAACCTGTTAAAAGACTGCTATTACATTAGAAGATGGAAAAATAAATGTTGAATATTAAATAAATAACTTCAGTGTGAAAAAACTCTTGTCAGTCTATGTGAATATGCAGCACAAAAAGCCTTATGAGGGACCTAAGAAGAGATGGAAAAATATTTCCTTCCCTTACTTATAAAAGCAGAGAGTATCCAGCAAACCAATTGAAAATACAGTTTGGATTAACTAAATCTATTCACAGATTTCTCCTGACAAATATTGTTTTTCAAAACTATAGATAAACAAAACAGTATATTTAAAAGATGGTATACATATTATATTTTCTATTTCTTATATGAAATTTCTGTAGTATTATTATTGTTGCTATCTGCATTTCAAAAACTGTTCCTCAAAATTCTGACACATACTTTTTTCTTCATTTCAGTGAGCAAACTAAGGAACCTGATTTACATGATAGCTTTTGGATTTGCTGCTGGAATTGTTTTAGATGAAAAGCTGGAGTTTGTGTTGAGTGATATTCTTCATGAACAATGCAAGGGAAAAAGGCAAACTTTTCCTTGATAAAACTTGTCCAAATTGAATGTTCTGAGGAGTGTTGATCAAAACCAGAACACACTGTTTAAAATAAGCTAAGGCAGTGGATTAGGAGAGAGGTAGTGTGAATACCTCCTACTTCTCACTATGGCTGGGTTCCCCTGCTGAGCTGTGTTCTTGCCTTGCAAGGTACAGCCCAGCTGGACAACAGTGGGACCATCCTGTATCCTGGGAGATGCAGTCTCACAGAGGAGGTGAAATCACACAGCTTTTGGAATATGCTAGGCGTAAAAAAAAACTCATGAAGTGGGCTGTTTTACTTTCCCATTAGTTAAAAAGGAAAACCAACCTGGAGTAAATACCTGCACTTCAGCCAAATAGTGTTCAGGGTATGTGCAAGAACATTTATTGTTTCTTGCCTCTCTACCAGTAAAACATTGCAACTTGTAGCTTTTATTTTTTTTAGAAATATTGTCTTGTAAAGTGGACAATTAGATCAAATACAAAGCTCTTAGTAGTTCAGTGCTGTCACTGCTTTCTTGGGCTTATCCCTCATGCGAAATTTGTTATGCTTAACCAAAAAGATCTGTGCAGAGAGTCTATAAACGTTCAGTGTAGCAGACCCTTACATGTATGGCTTCTTTATCTAATCTGTCTCTCAAAAAAATCTGTACATTTCTCTAATAGCCAGAGATAAAAAAGCCTGGTTTCCAATCACTTTATTCTTACAGTTGACTAAATTTTAAAATGAGTTCTGTGACGCACAGGCTTATACTTCATTACACATGGAGGAATCCACACTATCAACAGTCACCATACAAGGATCTTTTTTCCTATATCTGACAGCATATTGCAATATCTTTTGAGACTTTTATCTTAATATCAGATTAGGTTAAAACTAGTCTGAACATAATAGGAAAGGAAATAAAGAGGACTGACTGAGCACAGGAACCTTGCCTCCTTCAGAAATCAGTTAAAATGGCTCCATGCCCTTATCAAAGGGATAGGTAAATTTGATATTTCGATTAGCATGATTGATAGAGCTTTTCTGGTGGAGTAATTTAATTCTCATATCCTTGTAATTTTTTTCACCATGCAAAATATTCGGTTGTCATCCCATTTTACTGGAACCTTTTGAAAGGAAATAAAGGAGATACGCAACATTAAAATACCAAGTCTGCCTTTGTCAAAAGTGCCAATGATTTGTAGTGCTGGGAAGTCATGTGCAGCTGAGGCCTATAGTTGAACTAAACCCTGGAAGTATGGCTGTATTTTAGTGCAGAGCCATCAGGTGTTAATATTTGCCTGGCTGAAAGAGCTCTCATTTGTTACTACTGGCTGGACATGCTGACCATAAATCTGAAGTAAGGAAAGGCACTGGGCTGAATTGGCTTGTAAAACCCCCAAGTATTCTGTTATGTACACCCTGAAATGTTGATGCCTATCTGACTGGAACCAATAATAACCTTGTATGACTGCTTTTGACATGGACAACTGTGTGCAAAATAGGAGGCCAAACTTCTGAGGGGCAGTTTATTCCACTCTCTGCAGCTATAGTTGCTTCAAAGCTTGAATTAACACTTTTCTTCCATATTAAAACCAAAGCATTTCATAAAACATACCACAATTCTCTGAAAATGTGATTAATGAGTGATTAATGAGGTTCTCAGGTTCAGGAGTGTATCAGGGAGAGAAAAGCATCCCCCTGAAAGGAGAGAAGCTCAGTCTTCACCGCCTGGTTCCTTGTAGGGAACTGAGTTTGGCTCTTTTTGGTCCAAGGTAACTAATCTGTAGGTTATAGACAACATTCCAGCTGCTGTCCTGGAATAGGTTTCTTTTCTTCATCCTAGTTTAAGGGGAGCTGTTGTTTTTGTTCCTGTTAGAACAAGATTTGAAAACCTTACTATGTTTCATGAGCTGGAACCACTGCTTTTCAGACAGCCCTAATGTGCCCTTTGGTTATTACCATGCCCAAGGGTAGTTATTGTGATACTGTTTGATGGGTTTCTGGTAAAATCTCCAGGAAGGTCTAACTGGGAGGATATAAAAGTAGCTGCAGAGATAGTAACGTTCTCTGTATTCTAGCATCTCATTCTAAACTGTAAGATCAAGATTGCAGTTATGATGTTTATTCTGACCATAGGAAATGGATAAAAATATATACTTAACCAGACCAGGAAAACAAAAATTATATATTTATCTAATAATGAAAATAAAAGGATATAATATGATATAATATTTTGAGGTTTTTCTATGTCAGTAGGTGCTCAGCAAGGCTGGCTGATAACTCTTCAGTATTTCTATACAGGTCAAATAAATTGAAGAGGCATAAAACAAAGGTGAAGAGTTCACTGCAGACCTGACTGAACCAAGAGCTCAACATCAACTTGTCAACCCCAGTGATCTGGATACTACCAGTGCATATTCAGCTGCTCAAGGAGAGGCTCAAGGCAGTTGACATCTGCCTACAAAGTAGTTTTGCATATACCACAGCTCTTTCTGCATCCTGTGGTCAGTGACTGAGCTTGTCACACAATAGATAGGAAATTGCTCACCATAAATAAACATCCAAAATGCTATATCCATTTAGAATGACTGCATGGAATAAGGTTTTACTCTGTTGCTTATACTACTGAGTATCAGATCTTTATGGTTTGTGATAGGGATGCTACTTCATGTCCTGCTCCTATCAACAGTCATTAATGCATCTGTTAGGACATCCAAGCTACAAACCGCAAGCCAAGACTTGGGTCTCTGGCAGTCTTTTTATATTAGCTGGAAAAAAAGTAGTGCTCTACTGGCAGAAGAATTATTTAAGAAGGATTTCAAAATTTTTAAAGATGCTTGACCTAATCATCTTCATTTCATGTGAACAAACATCAGGCATAAAGGTAAAGGAACAGTAAAGAGGACTGTAGCCTTAAAAGAGATGATTTTGAGAGCTTCTTCCTTGAAATAGAATTATCAGTTAGGCACTGTAGGTGTTTCTAGTCTACAACAGAGGTGTCACAGCCATGTTGCTGTTGTTTGTTCTACCAGCACCTGTTTTGGAGCTATTGTAAGTCTCTCTCTCTCCCCCCCTCTCCCTCCCTCCCATCTTTGAAGTCACAAACTGGTCCTGTTTCATTTAAACTAAAAGAAAATAGTTTTCATTATCTGTACTAATGGGATAGAAGATGCAAATAGCAGTAGCAGCATTTGGTCACAGAGCAGTTTAAATAAATAGCAGGGTAAAAAAAAAAAGTAATAAATTGCCTTTTTGCTTAGTGATCCTTTTAAAAAATCTTCACTAGCTGCATTAAATATACTTTATTTAACTAGATTATTCCCAGCTGAGTGACTAAAGCTGCTAGAAAAGCATTGGATTGTCTTATTGGATTGTTAAATGTTCAAAAAGCTGATTTATATTTTATTCTAGACAAAACTGTGGATCTCAGCATGCATTGCTTATGTTTCATTGTATGCTGAATTCTTTTTGCTACATAGTCTATGCACACTGAAATATAATTCCTTAAGAAATTTGTGCAAGTCCCTAAATAGTCACAGAGAAATGCTGTTTATACCTTCGGTATTTTTCCTGCAAATGGAAAAAGTAGAAAATACAAATTAAACCTCGAGGTTTCATTTCTATTATCAAGTCTCCTGTGATCTCTTTAGAGAGATATTTTTTTTAAATTAAGGTCTGAGCAGTATTTTAGCACAAGTTTTCTTCCTGCAGATGCAAAACATTGTCAAAATGCTATAATTATTAATTATAGGATAATGGGGCTTTGTAATGTTTGTTGGAGATTTATATATATATATGTGCATGGAACAGAAGTTAATATTCCAAACTTTCTTACTATCTGATTTGAAAATAACTAAACATCTGCAATCTGGAATGTAGACCTATAGTCTAAATTGCTCACCTATTCTCCCACCATAGGTGATGAAAGGAACATATTTCCTAAGGGCAGATCATTCTACTTCAGAGACATCTATCTTAGGATGGGATGTATTACTGTTTTGAAGTATTTCTCCACAAATCAAGGAAGGAGCCTGTGTGATGATTTCAGACTCAACACTCAAATCTTTCCGTATCTAAAATTAGGAAAGTTAAGTCTCACTTGCAGACAATACGCTACTTGGCTAAGTGGGATATGCCTTGACTTGCCAAACCTTAGATGTCAGCCACCCAAACCTGACAAAATCCATGGAGGCTGCCCAGGCTGAGGCACAGTTACTTCCTTCTGCAGTGGCCACGGAAAACAGATCGGAGGAGTTGTCTAATTCCACACTTTCACACAAGTGACTTTTTCTCAAAACCACTGTACAAGCTTCCCAGAAAGACTGAAGTCTCCATCTGAGGGATGTTTTCAAGACAAAGCCAGTGCTGACCTGATCTAGAGCTGCTGATAGCCCTGAACTAGAAGACCCTCTGTAGATTGCTTCCAGACTACATTTGTGTATTTTTTTTTTTCTCTTTGCTGGTGACAAAACAAGTCTAGATAACAAGCTTTCATACAGTCATTGAGGATTAGGTGAAATGAATGCATCTTAGGCTGCCTCTGTACACAGTTTGCTCTGTTTTGATTACAGAGACGTATTCCTGGTGGTCTGTGCAACCCCCCCAAAAAAACGTCTTAAGTAGCGATAAATATTAATTCATGATTAAGTGTGTTAATACCTAAATGTAGAAATGTAAAAGCATATCTCTAGTTGGACTAATTTAGGGCAATCTGAGAATGACATTTCAATTGGATAGTATGAATTCTTCAAAGTGAGTATCTACCTGTTTTGATTACTATGACAGAAGGTGAGACAAGTAGCTTAAATCAGATATCTAACCTGTGAATAGCTAAAGATGAGTGGTGGATGGAATACAGATGGGAAGTCAGCTTTTTTCTAAAGAGTTTTCTGCCTTCTTCTCTTGCTTTTTTTAGTTATGAGGGAAGAGAGGATTCTTCTTAAAAAGAAGTTTTATCTGCTGTTTTTACTAAAAAAAAAAGAGGTGGATTTAGAATTTTCATTTTTACTTTTTTTTTTGTTATAATTTAAGCCTTTCACCACAGCTTTAAAGAAATTAAAGAAATCAGCATTTCTTTACTTTTATTTGTTTCACAATAAATAAAAGTATTTTCAGTTCTCATTGGAATCAGGAACATTTCACACTAAGTCTTTCTTTCCCTCCAGCACTTTTCATAGTAAGTAAAACAGTGTGTGTGACCTTCCTGAATAGGAATAAGGGTTTGGGATGTGTTCTTGAATAATGAAGGAGTCCAGAAGAAGAGATGGAGAGCAAAAAGTTTTTAAGCAATAAGATGTCATTAGAACCCTGTGCTGCAGTAGAGAAGAACATCAATGACAGTGAAGAGACCACTGTCTCTTACTCATTGCAGTAATGTTGTTACTATTTTTGGAGCATTACACATTAGTTATTTAACAGAAATATCATCATCTGTTCTTCAAAGATTTGGTTAGTATAACAGTTCAAGTACATACAATTATTAGCGGAAAAGGGTTGTTGTGCTATTTTTTTTAATTTGTGGGTTTAGCACTTCAGTTATCTCTCTCTTTCTAACTCCTTTCCTGCACTGAGGTATAGCAGAAATCTTATTTTAGGGACATGTGCTGTCAGCCACCATATTGTCTGAACCCTTTCCATGTAAGTTGGAGGGCAGCAGTGAACTTTCTGATGGACTTTATGGAGATTCTGGCTCTTTTCCTTTTTGTGTTCTAGAAAACTCTGTTTGCCATGGGGTGTTCTTTGGGGGAAGAATGAGAGATGCTCTGGTTATGATAAAATGTACTCCATCAAATACATGGAGCTGGCAAAATTTCTGAAGTGTGGTTAGACTCTAGATTAATTCAATCTCCTTGGAGACTTCATTCAATGTTTTCTTTCTGCAGTCACACATAAACAACCTCAGCTGTTTTAAGTCAATACAGCATCACTGACATCAGTTGTGTGTTACCCAGGATAATCTGGTTGTTACAACACTGGTATACAGAAACTGAGGCAGTGCAATAGTTTCCAGCCCTGAACTGGCTCACACAGAACCATCTCAAGCGTCCCTGCACTGGACTTCCCGTGTGTCTGTTATTACTTCAGGTTCTGAGCCATGTGCACAAGTGAGACTTGTGAGAGTTGAAGCAGTCTGGTCACCACTGTGTCCAGGTCACCAAGGCTTTCCAGATGTGGAAGTGTGGAGGCATTTGGGGAGCAACCCAGTGGAGTCCAGCAAGGCCAATACTGCATGTAAACGGAGGTGTGAGCAGAGTCAGCTTGCTTTTCAGAAGTGGAGCGTCTCTTAAAGGGTCAGATCAGTGAAAAAAGGCTCAACATTGAGCTGTGTTCTTAGGCTACCAAAACCTGATCAGGCACTAGATTGCTTCTGTGCAACAAGACCTGTCTAGATTATCTATACAATCTATTTGTACAGAATGGATATTCATCTAATGGTTTGTAAGAGCTAGAGATCCAGTCCAAAGGCTTTGGCTAAAGTTATGTTCACCCCCTCTGGTATTTTATTTAATGTCAACTTTCCTTTCGTAAGTAGACGCTAGATTTTTAACATCCTTGAGAAAATACTTTTCAAACTTCTTACTGAAAGCTTTGCAGAATATGAGAGAATAGACATTTACAGAATCAGCTGCCTAAACAGAGTTGTTTCATGCCCTTTTAGATCCCTGAGGACAGCCTGTTTAGTCTGTAGGTGAGTATGGATCTTCTGCAGGTACTGATAGTCCCAGGTGATTGTGCTACAGGGACCCAGAAAGCACTATGCTTTTTTTGAGTCAGTTGAATTGAGTCATGAGACTACTCACTGAATCTGTATCTGACTTATTGGGCTAGAGCTTCTGCAAGCATTGATCAAAGAAGGCAACCCCCTAGAGAGTCCAGTGATTCCTGCATAGGACTAGCAGCCATGTCATGTTGACTATGTTTGGAGAGGCCCGAGTGTTTAGAAAGAAGTTGAACTGTTGGACGATGAGTAGTGAACAACATGGACTGTCCTGGTTCAGCCAGGACAGGGTTAATGTGGTGCAGCTGGGCTATTCCATACCATGCTGACATCATGCCCCGGGGCCAGTTCCGGTTCCACGGTGTGACTGGTCTGCTCGCGTCCATCTGTTTTTCTATGAGGTATCGCTTATTTTGTACATTGCTTTTCTCACTGTTGTTACTGTTGTTACTGCATTGCTTCTTATGTGTCACTGTATTAAACTCTCTTTATTTCAACTCAAAAAGACATTTTAAAACGTTTTCTTGTCTGCGGTGGGGGGGCAGAGGCAGCGGCCACTTGGCTTGGCTGCCGGCAGGGACTGAACTTTACTAAACCACCACATGGACAAACTGGATAATGTGACCACAGCTGATGTTGCCTCTTAAACTGAGTGTAGGGAAGGAACACTTTGTTTATGAAAACAACAGGTTATGTCAAAACAAAAGGTCTCTGACTTTTTTTCTTCTTGACTTTTTTTGGAAAACATACTAATCAATCCTATTGTGCAGGTCTTCAACTTCCTGGAGGTCTCTCTCATACTGCTTCATAAGCATAACCATTGTTTATCAAAGCCCTGTGGATCACTGTTTCTGAGGTGGGGCAGAGTGTCCGAAAAGGAAGTGATAAGAGGCAAAAAAGGATCGTGTGGATCCAGAAGGTGCTATAACTAACACTCAGTAAATGCAAAAGTTGATTGCCTTTAGTTCAAGAGAAAAACATATTTAATTCCAAGTTTATACTACTTTTGACATGCTAGCAAGCACTTGAATAAATGTAACACTTTACATAGAAAAATTGCAACCCAAAGGGAGGCAGCAATAATTTAGCTCAGAAAAAACATAAAGCTCTCTGTTTCTCACTGAGTTGGCTGAGAAGCCCTCCCATATCCTCAGAAGAAATGAAAATAGATTAAGAAGTCTTGCATAGTCCATTCTAGTAGGAAGCAGATCATATTTCTCACATCTGTTACCAACATGGCTGATCTGCTCTGTTCCCATCAGAGGGATAGTCAGAATATCAATGATTTGAGGTTTTGCCCTTTTAGGAGATATGTTTCTCATCTTGTTATGTCTTTTGTTAATTTTACAGCAGTTTGATGTTATGAAGGAGCTCCTCCTTCCCTGTCAATAATACAAGGTCACCCTATCAGAGTAACGTAGTACATCACCAGCTTGCATGTGTCAGGCATTTGAATAGATTAATTTTGTTCTGGTAAAATTTAGCAATGCATCTTTACTTCCTGCTTTTCTGTGGACAGTCAGTCCAATGTTAATGTCAAAAGTAACCACACGTGGTGATATATTAGGCTTAAAAGAATCAGATATTGTAAAGATCTGAAAGTACAATGTCACAATGCCTTAGTTCTAGGAAAGCTTTTTTAATTTTATGAGCTATAAATAGGTTGAATGATGGAAACCACCTAAACTTTTTATCCATTCGCCAACTTGCCAATATGCAGCAAGGAGAGAAACAAACAGATTGACAGGGCTTCATGTCTGAATGCCATGTAGAAAGAAATTCAGGGATGAAACTGAAGGACCGCAGCACACCTGTAGCTTCCATGAATGATTTTAACTTATAGAAACTGCAGCCTGAAACAGTTCTGAAATGTAAAAGTATTTGTCAAATCCCAACAGCTATCCCTCTGTTGTGGAAGCTCTGGGAGCATTAAGTATATTGACTCTCCTAAATTTATAGAGAAAGAAATTGCCAGAATAAGTCCATATGACTTATGTTCTTGTGAATCTCTTGTTCTAATAACATCTTATTATTTGCTCCTACTTCAACCAAATGTTTAGAGCATAGAATAATGATTAATCATAGCATGTAAGATAGTGATTAGAAAATACTTTGACAGGCTTGTATAATAAAGTAGATAATAGTGAATACTAATAACTTCTAGAAATTACTTAAGAAAAGGAAGAAGTTGCATAAAATAGATACAGGAAAACTGGAAGACAACTAGAAAGGAACTACAACTATAATTGTTGTTGTTCATATGTTACATGGTGAAGACTGAGGGAGTAACTGAAGAAACACAGAGAAGTAATGAGCGAGCTCAGAATGCTAAGCATCAGCCATCAGTTAAAGAAATACAGAAATATTTATGATGCACATCTAAACAGAAGAATCTACAGTGGCAAAAAGACAGGGATACACTTGATTTTACATTCCCCTGAGAAATTGCAAACCATGAAATGGATCAAACATGCAAGAGTTTAAAGGGTAAAATCGTGCCATTTTCTGCTCTGTAGAAAAACTTGCTAAATATTTTAGGATGAGTTCTTAGTTAAAGGTTAAATTTGCGGTAGGATATCTTGGGGACCAAAGATTGAAAAGTATGTTTCTGATGGATCGCTTGAAAAAATCAGTCTCTGAGACAAGAACCATAACGTGTGTCCATTTCAAGGTAAAGAATCGGGACATCACATAAGGGATAAAATGCTTTATTCGTCCAAGTCATTAAAAAACAAGCTGAGATCCTTAATGTCTTAACTTCTGCACGTCAAATGCATTTTTAATTATGATGTTCTTTCTGCTTTGATTAGCATTGTTAGCAGATGTTTTTGCTCAAGTATCAAGACTATTGGAAACCAATATGTTTCTTAAATTGGCTATGTTTTTCCTCAAAGAGAATTCTGATCTAATTGGCATGTGTATTAAAGGGATTTCCTGTTCTAAATATACTGATTTCCTCAACTGTTATGACTATGTGTAACATATGTCTCTAAAAGCAGGGCATCCTCAATTACCAGTGT
Source organism: Eurystomus gularis (assembly GCA_013400335.1). Lineage (NCBI taxonomy): Eukaryota > Metazoa > Chordata > Aves > Coraciiformes > Coraciidae > Eurystomus > Eurystomus gularis. The sequence continues at coordinate 75,599 of VZZY01022797.1, forward strand.
TCCAGAGTTCATGCTGTGAAAGCCCAAAGATCTCATACAATTTTTAAATTTCATTCTTAACTTCTGAGTTCAGTGGGACTTAGGGACTTTTATAACCTTTCATGACATGCTTAATATGTTGCAGGATCAGGCCCTTAAGTATTGCCACAAGAAAGTATTCAGGATGTGACTTTCTGGATCTTGTCATTCAGAATGTTGTAGAATTGGCTCAACAATCACAAGAAATTCTGAACCATCTGGAAGGCATCACATTTCATACTGATTGTACCTACTAGATTTAGGTAGAAAAGCTCCAGACAGTGTATCTTTCTTTTCTTTTTTTTCCTTTTTAATGATAGCCCTGATGGAAAGGAGTTGATACACACATAGCTAAGTTCTTAAAAATGTAGAAAATCTCAACAGATCTGAGTAAGGGTTTAACAGAAGGATTTAGAAGAGACTGTTATGACAGCCTTGGGCATGTCATAAGTGGGTTAGATTGGATATAGCAGAATAGATAGAAGGTGAAAAAAACAAGATTTGCAGGGGAACTGGAGTTTTAACAAGAAGTATTAAGTGGAATATGAAATATTACATCCATATGCTAGAGAAACCACATGCCGAACAGAAGGAATGGTAGACTATCAAAGCAGTGACTTAAAATTTGTTGGGTTTGGCAAAGCAAGTCATAATCAGTACAATAAACAGAACACTCGAATACTTAAATAACCTTGAAGAAATGTTGTAACTGCAAACAATATTTTCCTCTTGATTAAAAAAAAAAGTGGCACCAATTCAGTTAGGCAATATTATGTTTAAGGCTTTTTATAAATTTGAGGGTACTCAGCATCACTACATTTTGTTTTTATAGAAAATACTACTCTCCCATGAAAACACTACTACTTGTTAAATACCTACTCTTGTGGGCAGTAAGTAAAAGGAAGTACAGCATATGCAGCAGCAAACTGCTGATGAATGGAAGTGCTGTGTGTGCTACCTTACAGTACTATTTCATTAAAAATATCATGCATTATTTACAGACTTCCCTCACTTTGTGCAATACTGGAAGTTTTATCCATTCTTTTAGAACTGCTGGGGACACCATAACATCTTCAAAACTGTTTTCTTTCAGCTGTTACAGTATGTCACATTAACCAAGATGCTACCTGGAGTCAGAAGTTTAAATGGATTCTCACATTTTTCCTTTAATGCAAACTGAAGCAAATGGCTTTCATATATTTCAGACAGCTGTTACAAAACAGCAGAGCTTACTTTAAAAGTTTCCAAATGTCTCATCATTTACACTAACAGCATATGCTGTTATCATATGACTCTAGGAGTTATTGCTAACATTTACAAGTAGATATTACCCCTGAGCCATAGGGGAGCAGTCTTGCAAGCTGCAGCATGTAGGATGTATCATGCATCTCTGAAGCCAACAACTTCTTGAGAAATCATATCTTGAAGATGTTCTTTTTGTTGCTGTTGTTTTTGAGGAATCTAATGCTGAGGATGCATGAATTTATGTTTGTTGAACTTTTCATGTTTTTTATCTACCTTTCTGTGTGCTAGGATAACAAATCACACAAGAATCAGTCAACAAGAACACATCTGTAAATAAATAATGTCCAGCAAACAGTTTTTCATTAATCATTAGCAGTAAATCACAGTGACTGTCTGGCAAAATGAGACGTTGGTGGAATTGTAAAATTTCTTCCACTTTCACAGAGATGAGAGCACTGGGTCTCAATACCAAAGATCCAGAATGTCTCTGTTATATCACATGAGACTACAATGTGTCCCAAACAGGAAGGTATTGATTGTGATCCAGCCTTTGTTTTCAGCTAGAATCTGCGTAGACAGACGTTGTGAATTATTTGATTTGGAATGGCCAGAATATGTGGACTTCCTCACTCACTTTGAAGGAGTACATCCCTCAAGGAAAGGGTGTGTGATCTCTGCTCTAAGATCCTCCCAATAAACTTAATTAATCTCTGAACATTAGGGTTCATGATATTGCTATTATGAAGTAGTCGCATCAAACACAGCAACCTTCTGCAGCATGGGAAAGAGCCTACATGTTTGTGCACTTGTTCTTAAGTGGGGGTTATCAGTGGCACAGCAGAGAGTTATCCATGTGGTTACATTTTAAAGGAGAGGGGGCAGATACAGTGTGGATTTTCAAGGCAGGATTTCGTGGTGAGAACAAGGCTCTGTAGAAGTGTTAGCCATTCAGATGTGATCTGCAGGACTAATTGCACTTACAGGGAGGGCGGGTATGTATGAGTAACAGCGTGGTAGGATGCTCGCACATCCTACTACTTGAACCAAACAGTGACAGTCCAAAACTCTAATGTCTTTTGTGACGGTTGCCTCAGCCACCTATGCTGTGCGATTAAAAAATGACATTTGGAAGCTATTTTCTACTGCAGTAGATACGCAATCCTTTCAACAAACTCAGATGTTTTACTGCTCCCTTTTTCTCATTGACTTCCAGGCAGAAACTGCAGTGGCATCCTCTGCTAGAGCTTCATCTGTATGTACAACCCACTTTGGTGCATCAGCAAATGCTCAACGGGGAAGAGCTCTGCTCTGCCCCATTCCTCCCTCTGGGGGCAGAGGGCATCCCTCCTCCCTCCTGAGGAAAATGCAAAGAAAGAGGGAGATGGCTCCATTTAAATATAGGCAAATGGGTAGCAAGTCCATATGCAGAAGAAAGAGTTTTCATCTTTAAGCCTAAAGCACTTCAAATGAGATTAAGGTTTCAGTTCAGTAACTGGAGCACAGCTTTTTCTTCCTAAATTAAAACTGACGAGTGTGTAATGAAGATTAATTGCATACTTCTCATATTAAAAATATTACTTACACTCTACAATCAAGATTTTTTTTTATACTGATTTGGGGATGTTTACAAGCGATGCCTGTTTAGTAGGGGTGATGTTTAATGGATGCAAAGTGCCCACCAGTGGCTGCACAGAAATTCCCTCAGCCTCTTTGGTTCATTTTCTTCTTTGCAACATTGTAACAGTCTTGGCTTTCTTCAGCTATCCTTAATGGTAGTACCATTGCAAACAGAGGATGATTGAAAAGTCCTTAAAAGAAAAAAAACTCCTTCACTCTCACTGCTTACTATGATTTACATTACTGGACAGTTTAAGCCTGTAAAACTACTTTAAAGTATATGAAGTTGGTTCGGGGGGGATTGCACATCCCAAAAGTTAGATCCTATTTTAACCAGGCTGCCCTGAAACCCTCTTGTGTTCCTTGATTCCTAGACCAAAGGCCAAATCACAACACAACTTGGAGCCAGCTGTGAAGGCAGAAGCTCATTCCTGCCTCCTGCTTCATTGTGGAATGGCCCATTTCTAGGACCCAAAGGAACCAATGGCACAGATGGTATAGATACAAACAAATAAATTTTATGGTATCCAGTATCATGCCCACTCATATGCTGGGAAATTCTCAGCCCTCCACCACCTTATCACTTTTTATCTGTGCTGGGAAGACTGAATCCAAAGCCAAAATCAAGCTTAAAATGTCTGGTTAATTTTTGCTGGGCTGTAATGACCCACAAAATTCATCTGGAAATGCATCTGCAAGTTTGAGCCAAACAATGAAACCAAAGACTGAAGGAACATTCAGCATGGTGAATGACTAAGAGTGTTCAAAGGGAAGCTCTTCCTCAGTTTATCCATTCTGGGGTCACTTATGTTTTCTGTAGGGTTTAAAATGCTAGTCTTTTTCTGGCGCTTAGCCAGGCCTGTTGCTGGCGCCAGAGAGACTCATCATTCTATCAGGCTTGCCTCTGTTTCACGAACATGTAATTGTTTGTGGGATATTCTTAGAACACAGAAATGATAGATCTTTCTGGCATTCAAATGAATTCATTCATTTGATTTATTTGTTTTCCCTAATAGCACAAGAGGTTTCGGCTGAATATTTATTTGGAAAGGCTTGGTATATAGAGAAATGTGAAGAAAAACAAATGTTTTTGTTCCATTCAGATTAGCTGGCTATAGTGCACATGGAGAATACACAGCCCATGTAAATGCAGAAGAAAAGCCAGTATAAATGTTTGCTTTACAGTATTCAATAAGAACTGCTAGAGGCAGTACTTGTTCCTGGGGAAACTGCTTGAGCTCTGTCTTCAGTGTTAGCCACAAAGCTTTCTGTTTTTCAGACTGAGTGTCTTCCTTTGACATTAGTATCTAGAGGCTCTGACTAAGAGCAGGGTACCACTCCAACACATGCAGAATATAGACAGAGTAAGTGTATTAAAGCATGTTCACTCTTAAGAAAGGACAGTAATATCATTTCCAACTTTTAGAGAGAACAAAGGCTCAGCAGGCTGTATGAAGACGGCCCACATGTCTGACTTCGGCACTACAGCACCATGGTGTTTACATTAAAGAGGGCAATGACTAACTCAAACTTTCTACTGTCCAGGGCATCCCATTTTAATCCCTATGCAGGTGGGGAGAGGAGGATAAGAGAGAGGTAACAAAGCAAGGCAAAACAATCTAGGCCTCTGTAATTCCTGTAATTTAGTCAACCAGACTTAGATCTTGGGATTTCTCTCCCTTGGCTACATAGGCAGCACTGTCTGAGAGCCTTGATGAGAAGATAGTTTCATATACTTGCTGCTGTTCTGAAAGAAGATGTCAGGCTGACAACTGAAGGATGACCTGTGATCATTAAGGTGGCTGACTGTCATAGGGACCGTGGAGCACATTGCCCAATATCATGCAGTTGAGTCAGTGACCTGATAGAAAATAGTCCTGTGATCTCCTAAATCTGGCTGCATAATCGTTACAAGATCTAAATCATAGAATCATAGAA
>VZZY01022802.1:10495-50394 GCA_013400335.1 Eurystomus gularis
TCTGACGCCTGGCACCTCGCGGTGCTGCGTGTGCCCGGGGGGCGCACAGGCGGTGCGATCGGTATTTGGCTTTGGCCTCCTGCCTTAGAGAGCGCCCAGAGAAGGTCTGTAGATGGTGTGCTCAGGAGGGAGACGGTGGAGGAGCAGGGTGAGTGAGGCCACCAGGGAGGGGCTGGGAGAGGGACGGCGCTCAGCAGCTGACAGGGGCAGTGGTGGCTTCACCAGAACAGGCTGCAGGCCTGTCTGTGTGTGTGAAGAGGTGAGGCTTATTCGTTCAGTTAATCTATTCTTAGTGGTTTTCTTTTTCATATAATAAAATACACTAAAGATACTTGTGGCGTTTTCCAAGAGAAGGAATACAGTGGTATTATAAAGGCATGTGTTTGCAGCAGCAGTGCTGCATAATGCCCACAAAACCCAGCATTCGGTGCACTGGATGGTCAGCTTGCAGAAGTGCAACCCTAGTCTACACCAGGTTATACAGATAATAGTTCTTGGCTAATCTCAAAGCACATCATTACCAGTGGATTTGGACAGCTTTAATTCTCCTGTACTTAGTTGGGACTTTCCTGCATTGTCTTCAAGTAGCATTTCAGGTAAAGTGTTTACTTGTGACAAAAATTCATTGAGATACATAAGCAGTTCCAGGACACTATTAGTTTAGTTTCTTAAAATTTCCTCTCATTTCTTGCGGCAGGTCTATTATTACTAGACACATACAGTTGAGTAGTGTATAATGCAACTGATCTTGTTCAACCTCCTCTGACATTTGTTCCTGTTCAGTTTAAAACTAGGGGGTTTGGGCACACTGCAGGACTACATGATTTCATTATGTTGTCAATCATTTTTGGTTCGGATCAGCAAATCATTAACAATTACTTCCTTCGTATCTTCAAAGACTTGGGATGCAATTCTTCATTTTCTGATCCATCGGCAGCTGAAGCATTCCTGAAAGGAAACCAGTTGAACGTATGTGGTTAGTTTTTTAATAAATTATTGTCAAAGAGAGTAATTACAATACCCGGAGGTCCTAGACGCCTCAAAATATAGCCCAGTTTCTGGATGAATACATATTTTTGAGGTCATATTTTAAATATTCATGTCATTTTCCTTTTAAGTAAATATTTCACAAGATCAAACAAATACCAAGCTAATAATTTCCTTCTTTTTATGCAGAATACCACCCAAGTACTTTTCTGTATCTTAAGACTTAACCTCATTTGGAAAATAAATTTTAAATACACAGTTCTGAGCTCTAATACTTTATATGTAAACTTTTAGTTGAGGCCAGGCTGTTGTAGGGGAAATTTAAATTCCCCAGGATGAAAGTGCTGACAGACACTAAGCAACAAAACTCCAAAACAAGGCTTCTGGCCAGAAAGATGAATTGCCGTTGTACCATCCAAGTGTTACCCTTCTTTTCCTATTGTAGGGCTTGGCAAGAGTGAATTGAGCCCTCCATTGGTTCTGAAAAAGGGCATATTCTCCACAAACCCAAAACAAAGTAGCTCTTGTAAGCTAAACACTCCTATGTGATACCAACAAAGATGAAACTAAGGAGAGAATTAAGAGCTTTCCACATGTCACTGCTTTGTCAAAACCCAAGGGAAGCAACCATCTCCAGAGGACATTCTCCAGCATGGCTTGTGTTAAGAACTCAGCATCCCAACAATATTAAATCTGTCTGAGTCTGAAAGTCACAGAGCCAGATTAACAAAAGATAGTTAAAGAGTTTAGAGAGTTAGATTTAGGAAGACTAGATGCCCACCTCTCTTTAATTTTCTCCCAGGGGCTTCTCTGGTGGAAAAGGACCGGAAGAAATAAGATACTTCAGAAGCTGTTGTGACACATTAGTCCCCAAAACACTTTAGATGTGACTGATATGGCTGGAGGATTTTCTTCTGTTTTGCTGACATGGGTGGAAATCTGCAAAAGCAGCATCCTACATGTCTCTCAGGGGAATGCAGCAGTAGGTAGACATCTCAGGTGGTACCAGGTCTGCAGATCACTGGAGGCTCACAGAATCTTCCTGGTTGCCTTTAAAGAGCAAGCCAATCACAAGGCGTTGGCAGCTCTCTCTTCAGTTGCTAAGTTGCTGTCTGAAGGCAGCTAAAACATATTAGATACTTTCCTAAGGCTGGTTTTCCATGCAGGCAGTTGCTGTATCTGGCACCAAGATGTTATATGATCATTAATGAGGAGTGAAAGCGAGCCAGTTTCTCTTCAAAATGTGGCCAGCCCTATGGGACAATTTGAGAACTCCTGCTTTAGATATGTATAGTTGTGTGTGTGTAGAGACTGCTTTGGTGTTCTTCACCTCCTGACACTGACACTTCTGCTGCGCATAGCTGAGATTCTTGCATAATTTAACAGAGCCATCTCAGGTGTCTCCCACTCTGCTCAGAGCATTCGAGCTGTGTTCTGTGGATTTTGGCACACAGCTTGTATCGCATTACATTTACAGAAGAGTTTACCAGACTTGCTTATTGAGAAAATTTCCTAGAAAACAGTTTTGGGTTTTTTTTTAACCTATATTTGAATTGCTCCCAAAATATTTATGAGACCTGCCTCCAGTCAAATTTTTTTTATTTCCTTGATTTTAGTCTGCGTATAACCAATATTACTCATTTTTCTGTCTCAAATTCCAGCATTGTTGGTGCAAGTGAAATAAGTAGTTGTAGATATCTTGGTTTTTTCTGATGCATTGTAAATGCTTGCTGGGTTTTTCCTGTTACTGTTTCATCTTCATAGTATTCCAGCAGACAGGCTTGTAGCTAGCAGGAAGGACTGGCTGAATGGAACTGGAACCAGCAAAAAATCTGTTTCAGTCATTGCGAACTGAGGATACTGGAAAATGTAATATTTCAGTCATCACAAATTGAGGATGCTGGAAAATATGAAAAAATAGATTTGTTAATTAAAAGCCTATTTCTTTTGTTTTCTCACTTTTTCCTGTTGTAATTGCAAAACCTTATGAAATCTGTATTTTAGCAAAACTCTAAAGTATATCTAGGTACAGTAAATGAATTATGCAAATTATTTTATTGAAAGAACATGCACATTCATGTGTACATATTATTTGCCTGGTCTTCCTATTACAGATACAACCTGTAGTAAAATCCTAGTTTGTTAAAGCAAAGGAGTGCTCTAGAGACTCCAGATTTCTGACTGGTACAGTAGAAATCTGTTATGTTTGTGTAAGGCATATGGAGTTTGAATACATTAATATGAATAAATATTAAAATACGATAAACATTATTTTTCATTGGTTGAGGTTGTTTTCCTGAGGAAACAGGGTTTAGGATGTCTTGACGTTCACGAGCAATCTGTCTGTGAGTCCTCCTTAGCAAACTCTGAATTTTTATAGCTGCCCTTAAGGTGATTTTAACTTTTTTCTTTCATTATATTTATAAAAATCTATAAATGCATTAGTTTTTTTCCCTTCAACTTGTAAGCTTTTGCTGTCTGTAGAGTTCTCAGTATTTTTCTGTGAGACTAACTTCATAATTTTCTGGTATATGAGAATTTCTCCTCAGGATCCAGCTGTCATAATGGTACATACATGATACAGACAGACAGGGGTCTAAACCTTTTTATTCTTCTGCATGCTCAACGAGCTCACCGTGGCTGTTTTTGCAGTGCAGAAGCTATTTTGAATATTCATAGTTTTTATAAATAACGCAGCTCAATTTTGTCCGTTCACCAAATAGCTCTTGTTCTTCTTACTCAGACTTAGTTTTCCTTACTGCAAACCACATTGATACCCCTTCTGCCATTCATACCACCAACTTCTCACTTAAGTAGAAACTAAATACAGTTGATTGAGCAGAAGTTCAACAGTTTGTCTCACAACAATTTACCTGTTAGATATTTCAAATTCTGTTTTACTTTGAATTATTTTGTGGATATTTTCCTTATGGTCTTGCTTCCAGACTGTATCAGGTAAGCCGTTCTGTAGTTTTTATGCTCTTTCATCTAGTTTCGTGCTACTGATACATGTATAAATCTGTCCAATCATCAGGCTACAGGCCAATTTCCTGAACTTTGCAATACATCCATTGATACTACTCCATCCAACTTGACAAGTTCTGTTGAAGCCTTCTTTGACTTGGGGTCTTCCTGTTCTTTTAAGTTAATTATATTAATTACGAATGGCAATTTGGTTTTAATGGTGGCAGTTCTCCAATCTGTATAATTCAAGAATTTTTTATATAATTCCTCATTGTATAATCAGTATCTGAACATCCCTTGTTTTTCTTACTAGAATCTCACACATTAATGATTTATTTATTCTGGTTTGCAGTTAAAACATTTCCATTCCTGACATGCAGAAATCAAATATCTCTTCAGAGTTTTGCTCCTCATCCCTGGCACAGCTACTAATATCTTATTTAATCTTGTTTAATGGTTTGGATTTGCTTAACTAAGCCACCTACCACTAGCAAACTGCACTCAACCAAAAGCAGACATATCCTTCTCATCCTTCTTAATATTCATATTGCATTTTAATACAGTCCTTGGAGAGGAGAAAACCACATATGGTTTAAACTAAGAACAGAAAATGTGTTTGCAATACTTCTAACCAAAGGTGTATTTATGAGTTATATGCTGATGTGAAGGTTTCTTATAAAACAACTTCAGGATTCGTGGAGGAGTTGTGAAGTAATTAAAAACAATGAATGCAAAGATTAGGATGTATCATCCGTAATTCAGCTTCCACTTTATTTTGCCGAACTCCTGGGGGGTGAACTGTTTGCATCACAAGACAGAAAACTACTATTATTAATGAATTTGGATGTGGCTGCAGGCCGGTAATGTGCTGTTTCGTGACTGCGATCCTACATGTGCGTTGTAGTCTTCCGCTCACAGACTAAGGAGAACTCTGGTGCTCAAAGTCAGAAGCTAGAGAGTGTGATCCACCCATCACATGTGTTTTTGAATGGCAGACAGAAGAAGTATGAAGAGGAATAAAATTTGTTTGGATAAGCAGCTTTCATTTCATTTTATTTTGTTATCTGGTTGCCTGATCTCATTTCCCTATATTTTCTCCACTAAACCCTGTCTAATCCCCTCTCGCAGCCGGGAGGCAGAGCACAGAACACCTGTGCAAACCAGAGCTAAGGCAACGAGCACAACCCGCTGCTCCTTTCCCTTTGGGCAGTGCCTGGCTATGGAATGGAAAACAGCTCTTCCTTTGGTATTACCACAAATTGTCATCGTGTACCGTTGGCAGTGCTGCGTTTAACCTTTAGGTTCGAAAAGAGGCAACTGCAACTGCGCAGGTACAGTCACGACACCAAGATTAATAGGAAATACACGACTATAATCTCACAAAAGCACATCATCTAATAAAGAAGAGGGAGACAGATGTATTTTCTCACAAACTGGCGTACGCTTTTGGTGTGTTCTGAGTTTAAAGCTTCTCTAATAAATCAGTAATGTTATGCTAACAGGAAAAGGGGGTGACTGATGGCCGAGTGCTTCTGGCAAACAGTCTGTTCCAGAGGAAGGATGTTTGCTTTGGAGCTAACCTTGCCCTCCCAATTCACAAATGTTGCTGTGTATGGGGCTGCACACTGGGGAATATCAGAACTGGGGAGATGGTAGTTCAGAACAGGCAGAAGATACGAGCCCTGTAAATGTGTCCTTAATTAAACAATGTTATAGTAGCCATAAGGCCTGAGATGCACCAGCAGCACTTCTGCGTTTAGTGAGTAGTAGAGAGGATCTTCCTAGGCTGAAAAATGAGCACCTATTACTGATGAGATGTTCATTATCAGTCCAGCTGCTATCAGTTGTTACTAAGCATACTCATTCTCTATCAAATTGTTAAACTAACAGGATTGCCTGACAAAAACTGAGGGCCTTATACTCTTCCAGATACCGGGAAAGACACCATAATTCAATATAAGTTTTCCTCCAGAAACTAGCAAGATCTACACATTCTTCTTACACATAGCAAGGTGTGGTCAGGCCTGCCCTTAAAATCAGGATTGTACCCAGCTATGTTGTGCTTGGTCTGGACAATCTAAAGATCACAACAGCACAGCCTTTAGAGCTTCCTGATACGTGCCTTAGCACAAGCTCCTGCGCTCATTCATTGGATCCAGACTTGAGTACAGGCAAATGCCTTGCAGACAGTGGTGTGATAGTTTCAGATTTATCTCTTCCTACAAGCACAGATGTTTTGAGCTCAGTCTGCAGCAAAGCTCACATACAGCAAGAAGTGAATCACAAGTGTCTTCTGCATAGATCCACTGGCAAACCTGTTCTTCCTTCCCAGGTGGAGCAGTTGTCACTTCTCAGACTTCCTAGAACTCCTCTCCTGTGCTCCTCCCTGTGAAAGGTGATTTAGACCCAATGGGACTATGAGCCGCTCAGGATCAGCAGAAATAGGGACCATAAGTCTGACTAGAACTGATGAATACCATACTCCTCCTTCCTCACACTCCTCTCATGCCAGCTTTGGAGAGGGCTAGAGTAGAAGCTCTACTCTTTCCTTGACATGACTGGGAGAAAGACAAGTGGCTGCAACTCAATTCTGTCATTTTATCTGTGACTTGATGGTCTTTCCAAGGCAACATTTTTACTTCTCTAGGCTGGGTAACACAGTGTGGTTCTTTGGTTTCTATTTTCAGTTAGCTCATCTAGGGTGAATTGTAAGCAGGCTGGCTGCGCTTGCTTCCTGCCAGCGCAAGCCAGCCAATCTAATGCAAAATCTCATTATCAGTCTTTTATTTTCAACTCACTTAAACTCTAGTACCATTCAGGTCTGCCAAAAGTGCTGTTCTGTCTCTGTAGAGGAGTGGTCTTTTCCACCTGGAGACTACCTTTATCCTCATTTTGCTCTTTTTTTGTGGATGTATGTGGGAGGGGTGGGAGGAAGGAACAGTTCCCCTGTTCCTCCAGGGGTGAGACAAACCTCCATTTCTCTCCCTAAGCTGGAAACCTATTTAAATCTGCTTGCTGGGAATCAGCCCTTCAGCTGATTCCCAACACATGCACAAGGTAGGGTGAGCAGCTCTGCTGAGTTTTTAAAGAGCCCATACAGCCTGTTACACAGGGTTTGACATTTCCAACGCAAGACCCAGCTTTCAGCTGTTTGTGCCATTCAGACTAGAAAAGTCTATACTGATTTCCTGCATCATTTCTTGCACAGAGAAAATATCAGCTGAAGTGTTTAGTCATTTCAGAAATTAAATGTAGGAAGGGTGTATTGTTTTTCAATAGGAAAAAATCAATCGAACTTCTTGTGGAGAAAGTTTGCTTTGAAATTGAGTGAGGCCTTTGTCAGATGCTTTTGCCTGCACTTAAGAAAATCTCCAATATGGCCAAATTTTAGAGTGTTTTAAACCTCGGTTTACAGAGACACTTGCTACTGCTTAAGGGCTAAGACTGTCCCAGAGGAAGCTTATGCCTCTCACAGTTACAGTCCTGTTGTTTGTGCATCATTCCCACGGTTCAGATAAGGCTCTCCAGCCCTCTCTCTCAGCTCCCCGCCTGAGCACGCACTCTCGGTACAAAGCCACTACACATGCTGCAGCCCAGGATTACACGATGGAGACAGAATTTCCCAATCATGGTTGTTTCCAGCTGCTACAGGCTGAGCTGGAGCCAAGCAATGAATGGAGACCAAGGACACTTTCTTCCTCTTTCAGTGACCTCTCTGCTGGCATCTAGGCAATGTGAAGGAAGAAACTATCTGATTCAGAGGCAGACAGAACAAGAGCCAGATCTAAGGCCTTGCTGTGGAGAGCTAGGAGGCTGCACTGGAAGTGCAAACATGTGGGATGAAAACTGGGACTTGGAGAAAAGGCAGATGTCTAGGACTGGCAGGACACAAATACTGTTTTGAAGCCATCAAAGGAAATGACAACTGCCAGAGGCTGAAGATCTAGAACAAGGATATTAGGGTTGTAGGCTAAAGGGATGGTGGAGGTGAATGTAGGATGGGGGTAACAAATTGCCCAAGAAACTGAGCACACATAAAAGAAACTGATAGAGAAGTTGGGATGGAGGGGGAGGGTGTACTGAGAATACAGTCCCAGGGAAGAGACTGGCAGTAGAAACCAGTGGAGGTGGGCAGCACTAGCAAAGTGGACAGAGTGAGCAGTCCCAGATGGAAGACAGGCAGAAGAGTCATGAGGGAGTTCAGATTACCTGGGCAAGGAGATGTGGAGTGCCAGCTCAGCTGGGAGTTTCAATACAAGGGATTGCTTCAATGAATGTTAGTGAACAAAATAAATAAGGCAACAGTTTCAACAAAACAAAAAGCCACCAAATTATCTTCTTATTGTAAAAGGCCTGTAAGTGTATGCTCAGAGAAGACAAGAGGGAGCCTAGGACATGAGCGGCTGACTGGGCTGAGCGCAGTATCTGCCCTTGCATCACTTGCATGCTGGACTGGCTGCTGCAGCTCCTCCCAGCCAGACTGCACGGGGGACCATGCTGTGCCACTCAACCAGCTCTACCAGGGATGTGGGAGCCCATGGTGGGAAGGTTTGCAGACAGCAGGCATTCCTGAAAGTGGCATTGTTGCTGGCATGGCGAGTCAATGAAGTCACGTGCTACACGTGTGTCTTTTCCAGGGTGGATCCCCTAGATCTTCTAGTGTGATCTTTACGTGCTCTGTTTGCCACAACTTGGTGGTCAGGCTGTTGGCTGCATTCTGATGCCAGATATTAGGTGGAGAGCTTTGGCTATCTTGGCTTTTATTTATTTTAATCTACCAATAATAACAATCCTGGCAAGAAGATAAAAATGGTGAAATCTGCTGCAGATTAAATGTATCATGGGCCACAGCACTCATCAAAGGAGTGGCAGCTAATAATTATACTCAGCGTTGCTTTCTTGGGTAGCCTCTTGCACTTGTTTTGGAAATAGGTCCTGATCTTCCTCCTCTGACCAATGCGTATGGCCATGACTATGAGTGCTCTAGCTGTGCTGATCCTCTTACTCTAGACTGTGTTTAACAAAAGCTCCAGCTGTCTCTATGTTTTCTACGTGCAGAAGTTTAAGACACACAACCTTTGACATATTTTATGCTGGTCTTCATTTCTATAAGCAGTGACAAGTCACCATTTGGGTTGAGCCAATCTACCGTCATTTAAGATCAACCAGGTACCATCAGCATTTAGGAGTCTGTTATATGTGGTGTTTTGTACACCATGAACAAATATGTTCAATAAGGCTGGTACTAGCAGAAAGCGTTGTGGGAATCACTCTTCTAGAGCTCCAGGGGTGGGTTTGTGGCCAACAGCCCTGTGAAAACGTTTACTGCAGAGTTGTGGTACCTCAGTCTCCACTGATGCTCCTTGAGGAAGGATGACTGAGGGTTTCACTAATGGACCGGTATGTCAGATGGCACAGGGGATTACTCTGAGCTGAAGTCACCTATGCTTTTCTTGTTCTCTTGACAGTCTTTTTTAACATACTTGGCAACAGTGATGTTGTTGATGTTTTGTTCTGCCAAGAAATCTGACAAAATATCACTCACGAGATGTTACCAGGGCATGCCAGAGATGGTGCCTGTCCTGTCAGGAGAGCCGGCCCCAGACACAGGTGGCTGCAGCTCAGGAGAGCTCTGGGCAGCGCTGTTGAAGTGGCACTTTGTCTTCAGTAGCTTTTTGCCATGTTGTGAGCATCCAGCCCTGCAGCATCAGACGGGTGTGGAGACGGACAGACGGTACTAATGTTTCTTTTCTGGTTTCTGCAGCAGTTGCAGCGTTACCTTGTCAAGCCGGCATGTTAAGATAGGTTAAAAGTATCTCCTAATTTCAGTGTGTTATTCTTAAGATCTCTTTTTTCTTGGTAGTACCTAGTGCTATATATCTCTTAGTATGTTCAAGGCACAGCTTCTACATCCTCGGCTACAGCTATCTGAGTGTCTGCAAATCAAATCCTACATTGTCAAGTCTGCAGCCAAAATGAGGGGTATGAAATTAAAGACAATAAGAACTCTTCTGCTGGAACTCTCTAGCAGAAGCAGAGCAGGCTCCAGTCCTCCAGAGACAGCATTCTGCTATCTTATTTGTAAAGCAATCTTCTTTCTTCATGCCATCGCCTGTGTCATTCACCATTCATTTTCCAGTTTCAGCAACAATGGGAGCAAGGGTCTGGCAGACAACAGATGCTTTTGGTTCAGAAACTGATTCATACTCACAGAAAGGCTGAAAAACAAATATGCAATGTTCTAAGTAAAAACTATGCTAAAAGTTAAAATTACAAAATTAGCTTTGCCAGGTTTTAATAATTGACTGTGCAACATTAATATTGTTTGAATGCACTTCTTTCTGAATACAGATACATTTATGTGCTACAGCTCATGTTCCTTCTCATCTCAGGGGGTGTTGAGAAAAAATTACAGGAGATAGGGAAAGCAGGAAAGTTAATTTGGACTAGTCCACGCAGGCAGCTGGAACAGGCTGGCATTACCACTTCACTTCCATTTAGAATAGGAAAGCCCAGCAGAAAGGGTTAAAGGACATTTTTGCAAAGAAACTCCTGGAAGCATCTGTGTTGGTATAACCCTAAGACCACACATATGCTGTTTTATAAGAAAGTCTATAGTCCCTCTATATAAGGCTTTTGCACCAGTAAAATATTATTTGGCTTTATAAAAAAGGATTGAAAGGTAGACTTAAAGTAAGTTGACTAGACTTTTCTTTAACCTGATAATTCACATGTGATTCTGGAAATGCCAGATCTGATCTTGCAGCGAATAATGTGGTGGTTTCTATCACAGAACAGACCAGAGAGAGAGGTGGAACCCTCTGGTTCCAGGTTGTTTCTGCTGTACGTGTGGCAGCACTTTGCATGCAGTGTCACTGTGTACAGGTGGCCTTTAGGGTATTTTGCTTAAGGTACTATCTTGGGGAGCTCCTGCTTTTCGCACTGATTGTGTGGGAACTCAGAACCACTCTCCTCTCTGGGGCCCTTGCCAAACAGCAGCAGAACTGAAGTGTTACGAAGTAGACAGATAAAATGCAAAAAATACTGAAGGAAAACTTGTGGACCAAGTATACTGCTTACTAAACCTGTTTGTCTTCCTAGACACCGGCAAAGGCTGATGAAAAAGACTCTTCTATAAACACAAAACCAGCTTGTGTGTGCGATGTAATGTTTTTGCTTTCAGAATCAGGTTGGCAGTGTCTCTTTAAGGTGTAGCACTGTGAACTTAAAAGAAATCTCATTATCAGCCTTCCTAGCCTTAAGCACTTCATTAAGTATTCCATGATTGCTGGCTTGCAGATGCTGCAGTTCAGGTGCTGGGTGGTGGGGTTTTGTTTATGTTCCCTCGGGCCCTTTTCTTGGTTTTGTATGTGGCTATAAGTATCTTATCCCTGAGAAAAGACATGAAAGTAATCATATAGACATTAATTTGATGCCATGTGATTTTTTTTTTTTTTTTTTTAATTCTAGAGTCACAAAGCATAACTTTTAATTACCCATTTTTGTTTTGGGAATATTCATTTCTTTTTCAGACATATATCAGCATGATCAGAAATATGTATAATTTCTTCTTGAGAATTCTTGATTTCCCCCAGCCAACTTTTAATGAATAAGGAAACATCTATGCCTAAAGTAAAGAGTTATGCACCCTTGAGTAAAAGTTGCAGTTCCTCTGTTGTGGGTCTCAGCACTGTACATCTATCATGTATTGTTCACAGAGATCCTCAAGACAGAGATCAAAAACGTAGGGGTCATTTCAGTTCATTTTTTAGCTTCTGCATTAGAGACAGAAAACTTAATTCCAATGTAGTCATATCCAACTGGCTAGGTAAGTAACTTTGCTTTATCCCTTCACCTACCCCCAAATAGGTGCGAAAACAAAGCCATATCTCTTAATTTAAACTACATCCAGATAATATTACACACACATGTTGTATGTTCAGGCGTTCAGGAGAAGAGTCCTTTTGCAATCAGTTTTGCAAAATCCAAGCATGTGACTTTAGACTGACTGTTGGTGTGGTATTTGGGGTAGGTAGCTTTCATCAAGGTAGAAACTACTAATGATCCAGTGGTGTAAGAAACCACTGCAAATTGCTCGGACATAGGGTTTTCAGACAGAGGATCCATTGGAGCTAGGACTCATTGGTTGCATTACTTTGGATTTCAAAGCTACCTCTTGCAGTTCCATTCCCATCAGCATGCGGGAAATTGTTGCAGAGCACAGGAGTATGTGTAATGGCTGCGCTCCACAGCTGCAGAACCTGCACTGTGTTGAAGCTTTTGAAATAGCTGAGTGGAGGAGGAGGAGGATTTTGCAGAGACTTCTGAAGGTATCCTAATGACTTTTAGCCTTTGATGTGCTTGGGTTAACCCAGTTCAGTTCTCAGTACATAAACATTAGATTTCCTAGTGTCTAGTTTCTTTCCTTTTTGTTTAGGTTCTAAAAAACCGAGGTTTAGATGTCTGTGTCTTCATAGTAATTCTTGGATTTGTTAGCAAGTTTTGGTCAGAACTGACACAGGTCTCAAAGATAAGTTTGAATTTACTCAGAGGTAAGTTAAATTTTGTGGAAGCAGGCAGCTGATAGA
Source organism: Eurystomus gularis (assembly GCA_013400335.1). Taxonomy (NCBI): domain Eukaryota; kingdom Metazoa; phylum Chordata; class Aves; order Coraciiformes; family Coraciidae; genus Eurystomus; species Eurystomus gularis. The sequence continues at coordinate 23,035 of VZZY01022802.1, forward strand.
GGAAAGAAAAATTTGCAGCCCCACACCAAAAAAGTTACACGAGGTCAGCTATTATTAGGTGTCAGGGAATCTGTTCAGAGGAGAAATGTCTCTCAGCACCCACGCTATCGTAAAAGCTTCCATCACAATTTTACATGGATGGAAAATGGGGGAATCACAGTACGGGTCCTTGGGGTAGAGAGTGTTGTACTATGGCATTTTTTTTGTCCAATATGAAAGCAAAGACAAACTATTAAATATGACATGAATATGACATATGTGCCCTCCTTTCCTTTCTGTCCTGTGCTATCCCGATGTTCCCAAAGCTGCCCCCCCTGAAATTTCATTCCTGCCTCCCAACTTACCCACCAGAAGTTTATGGAATCAGATTTGAATTTTGTCTATGTGCTAGCCAAACCAGCAATTCAACTACCCCCTCCCTGCTCTCCTAAATATATGCCGTGAAAAAGCTGCTCTGTGGTCATATGCTGTTTGCTATTTTAATTTGATTGCACATATTCCTGAACTCACCTAAGGCTGGCTGTGTCTCTTTCACATTTGTTCTCATTTGCTTTTTCAGCCTGTATTCTTTTCAGGAACACATTTGTCTGAATTAGTGGTGCATACATCCTATGACCATAAATTGTCATTTAATTCTTACCTGAAATTAAAAGTTCTCTGTTTCTCATGAGTATTCTAAAACCACTTGCTTTTTTAAGATTTACATCTGTATAGAAATATGACTCTGGGTTGTGACAAATGGTTTTTTGGGTCCTTAGAATGGTCTGGAATGTCATAAAACCTAAGAGAAGAATATTTATAGCAGTATTTTGCAGTTAGAAATTGCTACTATTAACAACTCCAGGCTGCCAAAGATTATGGATTAATCTGAAGAAAGGGCTGCATCCTGGCAGGGTAGGCTTGGTGAACGCCATCCAAATTACTGAGTTTTAAGCTGCTTTAGTGATCAGAGAATAAACCGCTGGGCTCAGACAGAGAACTGGTAGTCACTCAGTGTGCAACGTGTTTCTCCTCAGTTTCTAATTTTGTAAATGGTGTGAGAGCAGATCTAGAATGCTTGAAAGGCATTGACTAAACATGGATGATTGTGGAAGTACTGACTATTCTGGTGACCGATGTCTGTCTTTGGGAAAGGCCAACATTTAAAACATGTAAAGGCAACATTTAAAGGCGGCTCAGTGATTATGTGTATTTTCAAAGCATTGAGCAACAGTACCTCTCACCTGCAAAGAAAGAGCAAGAACTTTGGTAGTGGTGGCTATTTTCAGGTACAGTCATATTTTTATATGACCAGTTTCCTCCTTCTTCTTCTTTTTTTTTTTTTTTAATATGGCTATACCTCGAAAGTGCAACCTTTTCATGGCTGAAAATGAGCTTGAACTATTCTTTCTGCTACTCCCAAACCTATGTCATTCTGAATGCACTGTCAGGGACCACCTGCATTTTCCTCATCAGCAAACAAGACTGCCACTATCTTATCTCATAGTATATGTGTTGGTCATTGACTGGGGGTATAGCAGCCACAGACCCTCTGATCCCTTTCTCCCAGCATAGGCCCTCTGATCCCTTTCTCGCCACCTGGGTCTCTTTTCCTCCATCGCTGTCTTGCGCCAGCTCTGCTGTGTCACCATCTTTGGCTTCTCGTCTCAACCTTCCTACCTTGTCCCATGGTCTCTGTCCTGACAGTGCTCTCATTTCTTCTCTCACATCTCCTTCTCCAGCCTGTCCCTTCCTTGGGTGATGATTTCTTCTGGGTTGCCCTAAACCATCAGCAGGGTCCGAAGGAGCAAAGGAGAAACTAGCTGAAGGAAAACATCTTTGTCAGCCCTAGACTAGCACAGAATCACTGAAGGCTTTGAAACACCAAGCTGTGGAGTTCTATCAATACCAAACTGAACTTGCTCAGGCCCATATTTCAACCAGGCTGAGGCAGATTTCCAGAGTGGCTAAATCACTCTTCCTGCCAAATTTCATGGTTTTCCTCCAAAGTATGGAGCCTTTGGGACTGTCTGAAGAAGTGGTTGCCATTCTTTTTAATGCGATGGAAACAGCACATTTTTTCTTACATTTGTTGAAGAGCAAAACCATTTTGGCTGAAATTTTTATACAGTCTGAGGCCATTCTTGATATGTGCACACACACATCACATGTATCCAGCCTCAGGCAGACACCTGCCATGGAAAAAGTGAGTCCTGGCTGCTCAAGTCTGACAATGGCATCAGCAATGGAAAATGTGGCCTAATTGTGGGAATTATCAGGCAGCATTTAACAGGTGAGTTTTCCCAACACCATCCTAAGTTATCCCTCCACTGAAAATCTTGTAAAAGATTCAACAAACTTATTTGTCCTTTGCACTAATTTTCCTCTTAAAAACCTTTGGCATGCACTTGTTCATATAAAATAACTATTTGCGGAAACAGAGGAAGTTAAAATCCCACCCATCCTTTTCTCTCCTGGTTTATTTATTTTCCATGTGAGATTAATGAGTTTCCTGCAACTTGGCTAGACCCGCTCACACATTGTGCAGATAAGTTAATATTTATTTCCTTTTGCAAAGGCAAGCAGACACCTTTGTGTTCCCTGGTTTTTAAAAGCAGAGATCAGTGTACCGTATGGCAAACGCCACTAAAATCAACCATCCTAAATGATAAAATGCTAGTTTTACATTACCCTGTTGCTGTTAAGCAGACAGGTAAATCAGCGTGAGCAGTACTGCTGGATGCTGGCATGGAAGCTTAATTTAGCTGGCTTCACTTGTTTTAGCAGCAGATCCCTTGGAAAGAACACATCTGCCTCTTTAAAAGGCTTTCTGTAGTTTAGTGCTTTTCTCATGTCAGGCTCAACTGCTGTGTTCGGTGAAGCTCCCAGAGGAGCTACGGATTTCTCCCCCACGTCCCACTTACCCTCCCAGTTCCCTCCTGCCTCCCGGTGCCATCACTCCTTAGTACGGCATCCCCAGGTGCCTGGGGTCCCCTTGGGCAGAGCTCCTGCCCTGCCCGCTCCTGCCCTGGTGCAGCTGCTGTGGCCGGAGCCAGCAGCTCCAGCGGGTGCAGTGGTCTGTGCTCTGCCTGCTGGGGAGGGTGGGCGTTCACCTCTACCATACACAACTACCAGGTTCCACTTTTGGACTTGCTCTGTCACATGCCAGTCAGTAGACAAATGGCAGGTGGCGGGAGGAATGCTGGGAAGGAGATGTGACAGGCAGATGGTGTGAATGTACAAGCTACATTTCCTAGGGAAACCAGGTTAAAAAGGAGGTCCTTATTGCCAGGGCATTATGTAAAAGAATGATATATGAGAAATGCCGTGTGTGACTTGGTTCAAGAGACAATGGGTATTTATACTGTTATTTAACCTCTCCTTCTTCCAGGGTCAGCCTTGGGGCATCACTTACCGCTCCTTCCTCTCTCCCTCTGGTCAAGTCCCCCTTAATAATCCAGAGGAGAAAATTCCTTTTTTTTCTTCATGCATTATTTTAAAGTTTCTGTTTTAAAAGGTAAACAGGATAAGCAATATGAAAAAAGCTACAGCTGTCTCAGGCCCCTGAGTTTCTAACTCCCTGCTGCTGGAAGTGTGAACGGGGGTAGTGCAGCAGCAGCCAGTGGAGCTGTGCCAGTGTAAACGAGGGGAACTATTCCAACCATGTGTGCAAAACTCCACCAGAGATTTACTCACCTTCTGAAACCAAAAAGCTGAAAGTTCATTCCTGTTTCACTTATCTGCCAAGGCTGAAGTTCAGTAATTCATACTTTTACCATAATAAATATTGGAACAGCTATAACAGAGCCAGGAAGGCTTTGATTAGGCATTTTATAGCGAGTACAAGACAAACATTGAAACTTGTGCTCAGGAACTGGCAGCTACAAGAAGCAGGAGTGTCTTGGTTCAAACACGTCTGTACTTGAAAAACAGAAAAGAAACCTGAAAAGTTTCTTTCCTATGATTTTACACGCAGTACAAGAACCCTGGCACTTCAATAAGGGAGCTGTCATAGATACAGCTTTCATTGTCTGTGCCTCCACTGCCACAAAGACTAAATGAGCCTCTGACTCACAGCGCTACAGCAACACGTCCCTTTTCCGTCTCAGCTAGAATGAAATTGTCAAGACACATGCTAACTGAAAGGGAGAATTTCAGAGCAAATAACAGACAGGCAGTGTTATTACTACATTACCTGTGTACCTCATACTTCAGAAGCCTGTGTTTGAAAAGCAGACCTGCTGTTCTGAGCAGCAGGGTTAGTGAATGTTGCATTATATAGCCTCACAGAGGCATCATGCGCGTTCACAGGGTTGCCTGCCTCTCAGCCCTTCCACTCCATTAGAGGCAGTGGGAATTTTGGAGTTAGCACTTTGCACCTCTCTGAAAAGGAGCCTCCTCCCTCAGAAACAACAGGCAGGAGGAAATCAGAGCAGGGGGACAACTCAGTTCCCATTTGCCATTTTTAAAAGAAAATAAAAGTGTAGATGATTGCAGAAGTTCAAAGAGAGAACTGTGTCTTTCAGAAGTGCCCTGAGGCTCCCAGGAAGGATGAGGTCTGACAGGGCTCATAGTTTTATGAGCCCTTTATGAGTCGGGAAGGGACTAAGAGAGATGAAAGCCCATCATGCCCTCCTTCTCTTTTCCATACTCATCAGTAGCACATGATTGAGATCTTACAGAGCGGCTCATGAATGCTGCTGTTGCAAAGGTAGAGGTTGGGAGAGAATTTCTCATTGACAAAGTAAGTATGTTTTTTACAAGAAAAATGCCACCCAAATTTTGGAGATGCAACAGTGATCCGTGAAGGATGTTGTAAGTATTTTCTCCGTAACAAGCCATTTTGAATTTTCACTTTTAATTGCAGTCTTTCTGGAGATAAGTTCTGGGGCATCTTATTTTTCAGATGTGAGAATTGCAAATGAAGACCATCGTGGCCTAGAAACCCTATTTGCTTGTTTTACATCTGGCCTCAGCTTTGGCTTTTAGTAACCTGAAAATTTTCATTAACAGTTCTTGAAACTGAGTTATAATGGGCTCTGAGGACTTCACATGCTGCAGCACTGCCTTGCACTTCACTGACCTAGTTTGAAAAAGAGAGATGGACTCTGTTCCTTTCCCACATAATTTTGTATCCTACTAACTTACGTTCATTGGAATCATTGATTAAATTTTTTTTCAGCTGAGAAAGGAATGAAACTGGTCTCTTATTTCCAGAGCAAGAGCCCTAACCTCCAGGCTGTTAGGCAAACAGTAGAAGGTACTCCCTGGTGCGTTTTAACATGAAAGTGGCCATGGTTGCTGCTGTCTTAGATGGGAAGAAGACATGGAGCTCTTCAGATCAGCAAGGTGGCTGCATCTCTGGACAAGTGTGGCAAGAGAAGTTTGGATACAAATGGTGCTCAGGTGCCTTTTACCTCAGGCACATAAACAAAGCCTTTTGTGATTATTTCTTGGGCTGAGGCATCACAAATTCTCCCCAGGTTTGCCTCAGGCATGTAGAGCTTTTTTCTTGGACCTCTCCCACCGAGGTTGTTCTTCCTTCCAGGTAGTGAGCCTAAGAGTCCTCTCTGCCAGCACAGACTAAACGGAGTAGTTCTGGCCTCAACCGTAATAAGGCCTTTCTCTGCAACTCTCCTCTGTTGTCCTGTCCTGCATGACAAAGCTGAAGGTTGAATGCCTGGGCTGGTGTGCCCACCTAAAGATAGTGATGCAGGTAGCAGTTCTTTCCACATTTCCCACCACCAGACTTAGAGACTTCTCAGAAACAGATGTAAACATTCATACCACCTGGAACAATGTCTAGGAAGGACTCAGGGAGGCTTTTTGTCTCTGAAAGTCCAAACCTGAAAGTACCTTATGGGAATGGAAAGTAATTGTGAGGGTAGTAGCTCCACATCTGCGTGGGATTTCTGGAATCAAAAGCTTCCCTCGGTCCTCCGAATGCGGAGGTTGGGCTCTTATGCCTTTGTGTCCTTGATTTTACAGACAAGCAGGAAAAGGCATTTTCAAATGAGAATTTGTGAAGTTTCTTGTCCTTTCTTGATCTGTGGCAAAGTATACCAAGTTCCATGCAAGGAAGATTTTCTCTTATGGTCAATAGGCAAAAGTATTCATAAGGGTGTATGATGAGATTCTTACAGTGTGGAGATTGGCAGGTTTATAGCTGTAAAACATTGGCAAGCAAGAGCTAAAGGAGGACTTCCGTGTGAAATATGAAATTGATTTGGCATTCCCTGTGTCCTCAGGTTCCCCTAGGTATGGTCTATACTTACTGTCACAGATTCATCCCACAAAAAATAAAGGTGGAAACTATGCAAGTGGAAAGAACATTATCATTGCACAGAAGTGACCATGAAAAGAGAAAAAAAATACTCTTCCTTTCAACTGTTGCTTCTTCAGAGATGCTACTGTAGAAGTAAAACACTTCTAACAGAAATCTGGTAATTGCCAATATCTCTTGAAAATCTTTTCCACTAGCTTCAAGGTTAAGAAGTAAACTAAAGACTCATACTTGTTCTGAGCTGGTATTTATCATGAGCTCATTTGTCATGGACAGGCTGGAGCCCCATCAAACGTTGTTCCAGCACACACTGAGCTGCAAGAGCCTTCATAGTCAGCCAGGGAAGACTGGCAGTCCTGGCAGGTCACTGAATCCATTTTCTGGTGAGTGTTCAGCCCCTCGCCCCACCTCGCTTCCCTGGCCAGGTGCAGGGCATGACAGGGCACCTGCTGTTGGAAGACACACTGCCCTCTTTCTATCCCCCTTTGTCATTTCCCTAATGGTCACATTCATCATCAAAACATTTGTCATCAGAAGTTGGCCACATCCTCAAAGCACCGAAGTTCTCATTTGTAAAAGAAGGAAATGAAATACCAGTGGAATTTACCTTTTTGTTTTAAGAAAGCAAGGGCTTACACAAAGCAGGAGGTAAGTGGGACCTACCTAACATGTGACCCTTACGCAGGTTCCTGTACTGCAACACATTTTGCTCCTGGTGCAATGTACAGTTACAGGCTCTACACACCACTGAACAAAATGTGCTGGGCAGCTTTTGCCAGCGAGGAGTCTGCTTCACATGCTTAGAAACAGAAATAAATATTTCCCTTTCCTAGCTACTGTAATAGTTTTTCCTGACTTAGGGAACAAAGAGAAAATAAGCTCTGCAAATGTTAGGAGCAAATACTGATCACTTCCTCTTTGAATTCCCGTTGCCATTTTGCCCAAGTGCTGCTTTCCTGTTCTCATGACTGCTTCTGCTGGCACACAACACGCTTCCCTTGGCCAGAAGGTAAATGTTAGACAAGCAACTGGCCACCTCAAGGTTCACATCTATACCAACAGTGCTTCAGATTTATTCTGTGGTGGGACACAGTGAGATCTGACACCACAAGAGATGAGATCCCGTGACATGGGATGCATTTGGTCTCATGGCAAGGAAGTTACGTGCTACACTTGGGAGGTGTGTGAACTACCTGGGGGTCAGAGTGCGTGTGCTGCAGCAACCACAGCCCCTTTCTGCTGAGCAGTTTGCTCTGTTACCTGAAACACCATGCGTTGCTGATCAACATATCAGAAGATCCATCTGGTTTTGCAAGAGAGATACAGCAGAGGGGAAAGTTTGTGACTTAGCTGCAAAAGTTTGTAAAGGCGGAGTTTCATGCCCATGGGATACAGCTGGAGAGATCTGTGACAACAGGACAAGGATGTAGCACTGCTTGCCAGTTACCTTGGGAGGAAAATATGTATCTGAGTGTGCTGCTGTAGAAAACATGAAATATGCAGGAACAGCTCTCTGGCAAGTGAACGATGTCTTCCGATTTGCGTCTCCACCAAGGACAGCACTGTTCAGTGGTGCACAAGCAGCAATCGTTCCAAACAAGCTGTGGCACCGAGGAATCAAGGCCGGCACCAGAATGTCTTGGGAGCCCCCCTTCCCCCTAGAGCTATGCTGCCTGTAGGAAGAACCTGCAAGAAGGCTAATGCACAAACCTTCAGCAGGCCTTGAGAGCAACCACCTGGAAGTGTCTGAACTCACCATCCCAGCAGCCAGAGGCTGTGCTGAGGACAGATGCAGCAAGTCTGGCATGTTCTGGGCACGTTGGACTTGCACGCGAGTCCAGACTGACCAGGTCACCCATGATTTCCTCTCCTGCGGTGTGAACCCCCACGGTGCTTGCAGCCAAACCTGCAGTGTAGGCTCTGCTAACAACGTATTTCTGAACCTGATCAGTATTGTATTTGTCTCCTGATGATCTGGCCCTGTTCTTCCTGATTGGAAGCTGTAGGCTGTGTTCTTGCAGCCACAGCTACGTGGTTTCCCACATCAGGGGAGGAAGTGGAGATGATGCTGGTTTGTGGGACCAGCTCTGCTGATAGCTCATTCTCTCTCCTGTCCACTCAGGTTACTGCATTGCATCCTCTGACTTGGTGTCGATAAGGATTCGAGGGGTGCCACATAGCTCCCGGAGACAGCCAGAGAACGTGTCGCTGAGGATGATGCTAAGTTAGCAAAGTTGTTCTTTTCCTTTGTTCAGTGGGAGAAATAACAGGTGTATGGACAGAACAAGAAAAGACGAAATATAACAGGTAGAAAAATCTCAAATGCAAAACAATACTGGATTTGTGGAAAAAGACTGTTCTTTGAGCAATGCACACAAGATACTGCAGCCAGGCTGTCTGCAGATTTGAAGCCTGCTTCTTCACTGTCATCAGTCAGCTGGAGGAATGAAGCAGCAAGTGGTTGAAGCAAGGAGCAGATTGTGAAAGGATTTGAGGTGCCTGCACTTGCAGGTAGGCATCCATCAGGACCTTTTAAAAGTTCCTGGGAGGTAGGGACCAATTTCATTGAGCTGCTTTAGGATTACAGCCATGAGTGAACATAAAGGCATAGCACAGGAGTTGAGTTGTAAAAGATGAACATTTAAAATGCAGGAGCAGTTTGCACAGATTGCCACTCTGCCTTAATATAAACATCATTAAATGAAATGTATCATTCAGGAGAGCAGAACTAGGTCTGCTTTCAGCAAGAATTTGTAGCTTGAGAGGTTTTTGAATTCCTGAATTCCTCCCTGGGTTCATTTGCAGGTTTTGCCGGGCAGTCAATGACAATTCTGACACAAGAATTTCTCTCACTTCTCAGCGGGTGGTCACCGGCAAGTTACATCTTTAAGCCATCTTGAGTGTATTTTACCACGCTAAATGAACGAGCAATGAGTTTTACGTGACAGTGCTCAGTCTGAATGAGTTAAGCATCACAGCTGCGGACATACAACGAAGGTGCTGTGTTTTATTGCTCCTGAAGCCTGAACGTACCTTTTTTTTTCCTGTGTGCGGGGTTAACTGCACGGATTTTGTTGATAGCTGTGTGCGCTGAATCGCCCCTGGGAGGTGCCCCATCGACTGCAGAGGGAAGCAAAGGCAAGCTGGCTTCTAAGCTAGCCCTCTCCTCAGATGCCTACAACTAGGTGGGAGAGGGGCTCACCTCCACGCAGCCAGGGAAGGGCGAGGGGCGGCGGGAGCATCGCGCCACCTGCTGGCGGCCCGGGCTTCCCCGGAGAGGGGGCTCCGGAAGGCTGGGGCGCGGGGGGCAAATGGTAGTCATCACGCCACACCAGCCATGCAGGTTTTTTCCCGTCCAAAATGTTTTTAGTGATTGCTGAGACCTCCCTTTCGGGGTACATAATCTTCACGGCTTCCTTTACGAATGTACTGCGGTGGTTTTTTGGTTGGTTTTGGTTGGTTGGTTTTGGTTTGTTTTTTTTTTTCAATTATATTCTGAAGGTAGCAGAAACATAGCACAAGTGACAAAATAAATAGTTTAAGCTCCTTGCTTGATAGCAGATAAACTGTAAATCAGATTTACAGTTCTTCTTACTGAACTAGAAATGATGAGGATGAACAAACTCCTAAAAATAACGAAACAGCTAAAATCTCTGCTTTCTCTCGAGCAAACGTAGCCCTTTGGGAAAGTGCAAGAAATACCATCTGTGTTTCCCAAACCCTGAAGTTAATTTGTTGCAGACATCTCTGTATTTACTGTAAATGGACATATTTTGTGTTGCAAAACAACATGTTGCAATGATGAAAATCAAGCTGATTGCTCCCATTCAATTAACTCCAAAGGGGTTTCTACCTGAAAAAAAGCTCCGTTTAAGATCAGTTTGTTTTGCATCAGGCATCAAACCCTTGTGGGATCACTTTACGCTGCCACATGCACATGTTGACAGCTTTTCACAGAGAAAGCTGAGAGGGGAAACTGTGAAGGAGTTGTGACTTTTATGACAGATTATCTTTTCCCGATTATCAGACAAGAAGTGTATTTTATAAATAGCTACCACCTCGGTGAGAGGTTTCTTGCGAACAGATGTTTTGCTGGTTCAGCCATCATCACTTTACGCTGCCATCAGTTGCCTGATCACACAGGCCAACACTGAACTCACCAACATCCTCGCAGAAGCCTTTGTTCAGACAGTCCTGCCATAAGTTCCTGTGGGCCCAGCTCCTCCGCTGCCGACTGTGGTGCCAGCATCGCCTACTGGACACAACAGACAGAGATGGCTCCCTCAGTGGCCCTTCACATGGAAGGACACCACCCAGAAAGCTCAGCAAGATGCAGCCAGCCCCAACAGAAACCCCACCCAACAATTTCGAAATTAAGCTTTTTCAGCAATGTGCTCAATTGGAATTTGAGAAGAGTTCTGAACATAATGCTGAGATGATGAATGAGTATTAGCTTTAATACAAGGTATCTGATGGGAAGCCGGGGGAACAGGGTACTTGACTTCAGCTGACAGCAGCGAAGCACCTTTGTTTTAAACTGTGGCTGGAATTGAGCCATGAAATGCAGATGGAAATGTGGATCTGAATTTTCCCAAAGTTCTGTGTGCACTTTGGGTCTGTTGCAATGGTAAGTTTGGAACTAGATTTTAATCTAAACTTTTTTGAAGCGTAGTGGGTCCCCAGTCAAATGGTACCCTGTGAAATGTAAAAAGGGAGGCAGCACATGCAAGGCTGAGGCACTGTGATGCTGTGCTTTTGTATCTGACTGCAAAGATTAGTATGTCTCTTTTTTTTTTCTTGTAATGCTTGGCCTTTGAGTGACTGAGAGCTCATCCAGACATCAGCTTCTCCTGTGGCAGCAAAAATCCCCTAGAAGAGTTGGTATCTCCTTTTTCTCCCAAATCCAGAAAACAGAGTTATGAGAACGCAGAAAATGTGGAGTCATTTAGACAAGTGATGATGGAAACACAAGGAAGCGAGCTGCAGAAGGCAGAGGGGATGACAAAGTCAGGCACCGTCACTGCTGAGACAAGTTCAGCACAGAAAAATGTTTCTGGAATGCAGATGGGATTCCCCATCCCTGGCACATTGTGCAGGAGCTTAGATCAATAAGCTGCAGCAAAGATTCCCAATGAGCTGAAACAAAACAAAACACGCCTTCACAAGAGCATTGCCCTTCAAGAGCATGTACTTGCCAGTTAAAATGAAGGTCGGTCATAAATTACATCTCTGATTCCTTCAGGATTTCTCTGTCATGCTCTGTTTTGGCAGTTTAAGACCCCTTTGATATTTGAGCAAGGCCTTTCCCTTTGCACATCTGATCTTGATTACAGTTTATAGCAATGGTAATTCTTTACCTCCCCAAGGCAACAGTTTTGAGAAGAGAGCGAAAGCAAGTACAGGGTGATAGTTTAGGAGAGAGGCACGCTGCACAGTGTTTTAACCATTTCTCAATTTTATAGCTGTGTCTCTTCCCCACCGATTGCTCTTGGACACAGCAGCACTAATACCAAGCCCTTTCCTTGTGAGACTGCCTCACGTCCATCAGTGTCTGGAAGCAGAAGAAATCAGGTTGTGTATTTACATATCGAAACACGACTTCTGCAAATAAAGTTGTGGTTTGGATAGGCTTCTAGATGCTTTCTGTTTCCTGGTGAACACTGAGGAATCAGCTATCAATAAGCACCAAAGTTTTTCTTCTGGCAGCAAAGTGCAGTGGCCAGATCTCGACGGTTGCCCTTCCCACCTCTTTCCCGCCTTACAAAATGAAGGGGAGTGTTCTTGCTCCGTTTCTGGAATGCAGCTGTGTAAATGGAGGGTAGATTTCCACATGGATCAACTTTGTGCCAGTCTGCTAAGCCAAAAATACACTGAGGCTTTGCACAGGGGAATGGAGTGGGTGAAAGTGTGTCTTGCACTGATTCTCTGTGTACGCAAAAGACAGAGGCCAATTTTCCTGTTGAGAATATCTTGAGAGCATTTGAGACAATGTGAAGGTGGCAGAAAATGTTGGATACCAGTTTGCTTTTTCCTAGAGGTGGCATGAAGCATTTTGTTACAGGCAATTACAATTGCAATAGTTTTTCATGTCAGTTTTTAATATATGCCTCATTCTTGTACTGCTTTGACTTCTCTGTCTTCATTACACCACGAGCTCCTTGGGTTTGCTGAGGCTTTTCACAGAGTTTGCAATGAGGAGGACTATTGAATGTGAATACCTGCTCTTGAAACTCTGGCACCATTAATTTTCTCCTAAACAAAAAATAATCTTATAGACTTGGGGGTGATCTGCATAATGATTTAACTGCCTTTCAGGCACTACAAATGCCATCATGTTAGCAAAGACAAGCAATGGGTATGGTTTCCGTCATAAACGTGACCACAGACATTGCACTGGGAAGTGCAGGCAGCTGGCAACGTTTGCAAGTCTGGTGTTTGACTGGTGCCTGGCAGAAACACAACAGGCAGAAGTGCCAATGATCTCGTTTCTTTGCTTGCTTGTTTGCTTGTATAACACATTCTGAAAAGCTTACATGTGTTTTTAAATATGTCTACATCCATTTTAAATGGGCCTTTCAGAGTGCAGCAGAACCTCCCAGGTACACACTGTATTTTGCCATGAAGACACCAAGGAAATGTGATGAGCAAAGGATACTTTTAACGTTTTCTCTGCAAGAAGGAAATTTCCTAACTCCTCATGCATAAGCCTTTCCTAAAAGTAATGCAAAACTTCCACAGTGCGGGAGAGGAACAAAGCCATATCAGCTTTCACTGTTCCAGTGACAGAGCGTTTCATAAGCCAAAATTTCTACCCAGGCCGTAGCAGCCTCCCGTGGGGAAGGAACGCCGCAGAAGGAGAGCTCTCCTTCTCCGTGTCGCTCTCTCACCGATCAGCCTAATTACTCTAATGAGGAGAGCTGCGTCCCTCTGCTGCGAGCCCTGCTGGCTTACAGAGAGAGGGAAGTAAATAAAGAGGAACGGCGCTGGCCGCTGCTGCGGGAGGGAGAACACCGGTCCCGCCTCTCCGCCCCGCCGCCGGGAGGGAGGGAGGGAAGGAGCGGGATGGCTCCGGGCACGGCCCTGCGGTCCCCCCCGAGCGGGGCTCAAACCAGACGCTGGGCTCGTCACCGGCTGCTGAAAGAAAAAGCAAATAGAACAGAGGCAGAGGCGTGTTGTTTCCGAGGCTCTAAGAGAATGTTGCTAAGGAAAGAAAAGGATGGGACACAAGGCTTTGCAAAGTCTGAGTAACTAACGCCTGAGTTACATACTGACCTGAACTCTAAAGCAGGATCAAGTCTTAGCTTTAACACCTTTGGATGTTTTTAGAGTGAGAAAGCAGATTTTTAGGTTTTGAGTTAAAACTCCAGGATTTTGTCTCTTCAAAGATGTATTTTGGTCCCTTTCTTGCTCTGTATTCGTTTAAGTCTTCTTGCAATTGTGAAAATGAGAAACTCGTTTTTCTGCAACGAAATCTTAAGATTCTTATTTACTACACAAATCTGGCAGCTGCAGCTTTCAGTGAACCACAAACTATGACGAGATTTATTATAAAAAGATGAGCCAAAATTATGTGCAGTCCTACTCATTGTTTTCTGTATTTTTGTCATATTCCCTCTTATTGTCCCCTCTGTGTTTATTGAAACAAATAATTCAGGTCTAGATCGCACATTATGATACCCACAAAGCTTCCTTGCTATTGTTTGGGCCAAATGAAAAGCATTTGTGGAGAATAATTGCGGAATGGCATCAAAATTAATCTTCATTTTGCTGAGGAATTAATTATTTCCATTGTGATAAATTATTCTTCATGATACTATATTTTTGTTTTACTACATTTATGTTTCAATAAAAAACACTTGAAAAATTAGACAATTCTGCCAGTTCTCTCAGGAAAATTCCACTGGATGTTCTCAGCAGCTGATGCTCTCTTTTTCAGTGTCAGTTTTACTGAAATTTCTTCATCTTGCCCTTTGTACAGCAGACTGATTCCTATCTTTAGGTCCACTTTGAGAAATTATTCCACTTCTACATCCCATCTTCATTCTCCAGCTAGATGTTGTGATCTTATTTTTGGCCTTTCAGTCTCCAGAAAAAATCTGTAGATAATAGAAAACCCTTCTCTTCAGTTATCTTCCCACACACCTTTCCTGTGTTCACTTCCATGAGCTAAATACATTGTGAAGTTAGGAGATCCCCTAGACCCTGTTTCAGCCCTGGAACTGCTTGTTCCTCTAATGTTCCTGATTCTGGGAAGCGTCACATCAGGCTAATTGGTATTTCTTTCGGCAGAAAAGAGGCCGTGTGCTGCCGCCAGATGCACCCTCCTGCAGGAGCCAGCAGCCTTCCCATGAGGCTTCCAGCTTCGGCTGGCTCCGGAGCTCTGTCGCCAAACTAGACACTGCTCAATGACACCTGCAGATCATGTTGAGGCTGAACGAGAAGGAGCTTCCCTTACACATCTGAGTAACACACAGTCACTGCAGAAAGCTGGGTGAAGTTGCTAGAAACAGTAAAAGAGGAATTTAAATATTCGTGTAAAGAAAGAAAGTTGTGTGCTACAGCACCTACAACCACGGATTACAAGAGTGCCTTTCTTAAAGCTATCATAACTGCATCTTATTTGACTGAGGTATAACATGGGGTGAAATTTTCAACAGGAGTGTGACCATGACCTGTTTCTAGCATTCAAAAAGACATACATGAGAACAAGCACAAAGTGTGAGACTGTTACTAAGTCATGAAAAAATCCAGAATTTTTACATTTGCATTTCTGAGCCTTTCATGTTTACTTGCTTACCTGTTTTCAACCTTTTCTTTACAAGGAACAGAAATATAACTTCAAAGGCAGGAAGAAGAGCAAAGAAAATGCCTTGATTTCAGGAGCCAGGCCTTTGAGAAATGCACCAAGAATCCTGAAGTCCAGAGCATCAGCAAGCAGAGCACAAGACCCACTAATCTTTAGTAAGCCTTGTGGTAAAAAAAATCCTCCTGGTCACTTACTACATTTTTAGTATTATGTCAAAACCCATTTCAGAATTTTAAAATTCTTTTTTTACCTTCTTTGGTACCATACAGGACACAGCACTAGAATCAGAAGTTACAGATGTAGAAATTCAACAGTTTGAAATCCAGTAACACTGCACAACTACTTTGGTTGGTTTTAGGGACTTCGCTCATGCTAATGAGATGATTTTATCTCTAAATTGTAAGTTCCAGATGTAACAGAATCCTAATGTAGCAGAGGTAGCATCAAGTAGCTCCAGCAGCATATGAACAGACACATATATTTACTTTTATTTACACTTCACACAGAGCAGAAACAGAGAAGAGACTCCCAAGTCCTTCCAACTGCCTGAGTGTGAGCCTGCCTGGGGTGGTTTTGTACAGCATGTGCTGCCTTCATTTATTTAATCACCTGTTCTCTCCCAGCACTCATAAGATGGCCCCTTGTCCCATGGTCCTTGCAAAACCAACTGGCTTGTTCATGTGCAGTGGGAATGACGGGCTTCAGAAACAGAGGCTGTAACGTGCCCTGAAAGTCCAGGCTCTGAATATGTACCTCACTTAAAATCTTCCCTGGATGAGACGATCCAGGAAATGTACTGTTAGCCAAAACAAATGGTATTTGGTACCTCTTTAAAACATTTGGCTGTGCTTTCCCACCAACCAACCAAATGCAGAAGTTGTTCAAAAGTTTTCATTTAAGTGCACAGAAGTCAAGTTACAGCTTGTTGTGTTTGGTCACTGCTGAATTCACCAACACCTGAAACTATAAAATACATATTTGCACAATCCAAGTTAAAAGGCTCATCTTAGAAGTCTGAGAACTAAGCTTCACTCTTGCTACAGAAGTGTAATAATACACGGCATACTAAGCCACTGAAAAGGACTTTTAACTAACAGTTATAGACAAATTTCATACCTATAAGCACCAATGTGCACTGCTTTACTAAACTCATCTGAAATAAAAAGATGTATTTTAAACTGGACAGGTCAGAGACCAAAAATCCATGTTTTGGACAAACAGTGCTTGCAAGCAAGAAACTGCACACGAGAGTGAAGCTACTGGAAGAATAACCGATCTGCAATTGCAAACAAACACAGTGTTTCGTTGTTTCTCCTTCCCCTTCAATTGCTGCTGACTTTCAGAATTTGCATGATGAAAATTTTTTTTTTCTGGAGGAAAAAATAGAGCTCCTTTGGGGCAGTTTTAGCTGTCTCCCTCGTGGAATTGGCTTTTCTTAGAGCAAATTGCCCCATTTATTATTATTCTTATCCTTATTCATACCTTTAAAGAGAAAGAAAATTATTTCCCTACTCAGCCCAGTCAGATGTAGGAGGGACAAAGTCCAAAAAAGTCCTCTCACTTGCTACTTTTGCAAGCAACCCCGCTCAAATCAGACCAATGCCAGAAATTTTGTCCTTTTGTGCTTTTCCTCCTCTTTGATGGAGGCCAGTACCAGACATTGCTGTGCCCCAGGTTCTTTCACTACATTATCAGAACTCCGCCTGTCCTTTGTTAGAGATGAAATGATGCAGGCTAATAAAATAGAATTTATCTGGTCTGGAGGAGCCTGTTTATCACCAAGACTTTGATATCAGTAAATCAAAGTAGAAACCTTTATGCAAACCAGCAGGATTTCAGCCAGTGTGAAAGTAACTGAGCTGCTGTCCTCTTTCAAAAACTGTTTGTATTCAGACACCTCAGACAGCAGGAAAACCAATTGTCCCTTAAAACGCTATAAAAGTTTGTGCAGACACTGTTGGTACCCAGAGATTTCACAGCATGCAGACTTTTAATTGCCTCTCCTACCTCTCTGCAGATGAAGGCATCTGGAATGTTTATCTCTAGTGCACCTTACTGGGGAATATATTAGTTTGTAAAACAGAACAGGATTAGAAAGAAAATTGCTGAATACGTACAATGTCTTGACATAACTTTTTACAAGTAGCCTTACTGTGAGCATACATCACTCCACCTCAGCACGTTTACTATTTTGCAATGTTGGTCACATGCAGAGCTTTGAAGAGCTACATAACTTACATAAATTACAGCATCCCATATAGACCTCCTTTATTTGCAGAATACCATGAACAAAGTCTGCATTTGCTGGGGCAAGGATATTCTCACTGACAAACATAATAAACTTCTGTTCTTTAATCTCCACAGCATATCAGAAACATCACATTCCATCCATCCATCACTTAAATGTAAAAGTCTTTTTAGGATGGGTTTTTCAAAGGATGAAACTCCTCTCAGATGAGGTGTCTGTTTCACCATCATATTCTTACCTTGTCCAGCCATGACTTTTGTGGCACTATCAAACTGAATGAGATCCGTTTATCTTTGCAAACAATTTTGCCAAGCATGCCAGAACTTGTCCGAACTATATGAAGCTACTGAAAAGTATCTCTGACCCACCACATGGCAGAAGAGCAGCGTGTTTCTGGTCAGCAGCTTGGGATAACTGAAAACATGGTAAGCAAGGGACTAGGAAATTGGGGCAACAAAAGCTGTTGCAGCAAGAAGAGGGAGATAGGGCCACAAATTAGGGGGTTTATAGTAGTAAGACTATGGGGGCTACTGACAGCAGAGGGTACACAACCTAATGCAAGTTGTTAATGACCAACTTATTTAAATTGCCCTATCTAATGGCAGACGGTACTGAAATATTAAGATAGGTTTCTAACAAGAATATTCCCTACTTCTTAAAATGCTTAGTGTATTTATATATTTTAATGTGTATATATATTTATTGTGAAATATGAAGTAAAAGAATACTGCTGTCAGGTGTCACCTGTCCTAGGTTGACGTAGTTTTAAATCTGAATTCACAGAGCCAGCTTATTTTCCCTATAGAAGAGCCCTATCCATCCCTATCTCTCCAGTTTGGCTTGTCGTGCTACTTCAATTCCATTAACTCAGAATGAGCTGTGGTGGAAGATGGTTGCCACACAGCCTGTTGCTGTTACGTGGTCTATATGCTGTTACAGATGGACTAGAATTCAGATCCTCCATTGTATTTAAACACCAAGGAGCCTCAATGTTTAGAAAACACTTACAAGGGTGTTCGTACAAATACCTGGTGGTATTAGCGTAAGGTAATAAAAAGCCTTATGAAAACAAGACAAAACAGCAGAGTCAATAAAGACAAGCTATCTGAACAAGGTTAAGCTTGTGAAAGTTAATTAATTAGCAACTATCATTAAAAGTTCTTTCTGTTCCACCAACCTATCTCCTACAGTCAGCTCCCAAACACCTTGTGAGTGCTTGGAGTCTACCTGCGAGGGACTTGCAGAGAGCAGGTCTGGAAAGTGAGAGTAGCTGCTCTGGAGCTGGGATACTTTGTCATGAGGAATGTATCCATAGAGAAATGAGTAATACTTTTAAACATCATGATGCTGCTGCATGTGACATGAAGTGAGTAAC
This sequence comes from Eurystomus gularis, assembly GCA_013400335.1. Taxonomy (NCBI): domain Eukaryota; kingdom Metazoa; phylum Chordata; class Aves; order Coraciiformes; family Coraciidae; genus Eurystomus; species Eurystomus gularis. Next base: position 41,726 of record VZZY01022802.1, read on the forward strand.
AGCAAAAAAGTATGCATCTAGAGAGTTATATCTATCCCTTCCCCCAACACACAGGTTGAGAATGCATAATCCAGTTGGTTGATGTCAAATGCCAAGCAGGACGTGAATCCCTGGGAAGCAGTCCAAGTCAGAGCATTCAGTTGAGGCAGAAAAAGCAAAACCTCCATTCCCAGATCTGTCTCTGATTTGGGGCAGATTACTACCGAGTGCTACTGTCTATCAAGGGGGATAAAGATGTTAACGTTCTCTGTAAATACTTTGTGATCTGTTGATTGGAAGCACTTATTTATATATCCTATATAAATGTATATAGTCAGCATTAAATACTTTAAAAAAACGACCAAACCAGCATGGCATAACCCCAAATCTTGTTTCAGTTCAATTGTTGCTGTACAGGTAATTTCTTTCTGACATTCCTGAAGAAAAACCACGTATTCACATGCAAACATGAATGCGTATGGCAGAGTGCCACAGGAGGCCTCAGTGGAATACTTCATTAAAAAACAAACAAAAAACCAAAAGTATATTCCAAACTGAACAAGCAACACTAAGGGGAGCCACAAAACTTGCAACTTGACTGAGGATTAGACAGCAGTTGGTGTACTGCACAGTGAATACAAACCATTTACAGGCCTGCAGGCTTCAGTGGAACTTGGGCACCTGTAGTTTTTCCCCCTTGGCCACAGGTTTTTGAACTTGAACACTTGAATCTAAAGCAAGAACACTTTAGGATTCAGAGAAAAGTCCCTAAAGGGAACAGGATTTAAAATAAATATCCTTCTTATGGAGTCATATCTAACATTGCATGTCACTAAAAGACAGCTAGAATTTCCTGAATTTCAAGAACAGAAACAAGTTGCACTTTTCTAGCAAGCCCAGTAACTCCTGAGTGCACAAGATTTCATGTGTCCACACAATCGATTGCTTTTTGGCAGGGCAAATTAACCCTTGCTAAGCCCAGTATAGCAGCAGCAACACTGCTTCCAGCTGTACCTGAGCTCCTGCATTTAATTAACTTGACTGCGATCAGGTATCACATTCCTTGTGACCGACAGCATAGCCTGGGTTTTCTTTTTTTTCAGCTTGCTTCAGTGGACCTGGCAACAGTAAACTATGACCTTTATAACCACTTGGTTTGAATCATCTTACAACTCTTTACTATGACCCAGCTAACAAAGATGCTCCTCTCTTTCCACAGGTGGGTGGTCTTTACTCAAAAGGCAGATTGTCTTTTGGCCCATGGCCCTTGCTGGTATGAAGTATCCATTCCCTTCACAACAGCAACAATTCTTGAGGAAGGACCAGTATTTAATGAAAAGTACCTTGGGTTCATCAATTACAGCAAGTAATCCCGCTGCTGCAGGATGCAGCACGAATCTCCAGCAGCGCTTCTGTTCTTGAACAGCTGCGTAAGCATATGAAGAATTACTACCAGTTTTTTTGTTTTCAAACACCTGACAGAATATGATTCAGCCCTGAATACTATGTTTTAAAAAATGCATCACAGGAGTCTGTCATACTGATTTTCAATTCAAACTGTTCTTACTGTATAAGGAAAAAGAGGCTTTAAAAAAAAAAAAGCTTGCAGAATAGGAAAAGGATTTTGTCTCTGGCACTGAGACATGCCTGATCAGAACGGGTCTCTAAGTTGTATCATCTTCTTAATAACCATATAATAACGAAAAGAAAAAACTACAAATAATAATTTGATCGAGTCCTGAATACAGACAGGGAGATTTGAAAGCATTTAGTGAATAATTTATGGTTTTTTTTACTAAATTCAATAAATCAACTATACGAAGTGATTTTTTTTTTTAAAAAAGTAAGCTACAGATCTGTTATGGACTATGACGGAAATAATTTTTTAAAAGTCTTCCCGTATACCACCTATCAATGCAAAACCTCAAGCTCATTACAAGAGCTCTCACTCGAACATAAGAACCTATGCATATGAAGCTCAAAAAACAAGATTTGATTGAAGACTTAACTTTAAAATGCTCCATGACCAGTCTATTTGGCACCATACTTTGAAAAGTGCTTAAAATTTTAAAATTGTTCAATTTCATACTTTGTTTTATAGTCTCTACCTAACACTTCCGTCTTCTTGATTTAGGCTGGCCACCGCCAGAAGCTTTGTGTCTGCCTCTAAGAGATAATAAATGAGAACACTCAACACCATTATAAATCCTTCAGGGCCAAGTACATACATTCTATGAAACACAAGCAGTGGTAACCAGAGAGGAGAAGTCATCCCACATAACTTCATATACCTTGAAGTGAAGGGTGAGCAAAACTCAAGCTCCCATCACAGTCAGTGGAACCATGATCAATCCCACCTCCAGAGGGAGACTGATACAACTTTTCTCAAATGCCTGTTCTTGAACACCAGCTCTGTCAACAGGTGCCTGTTTTCCTCCAGTACAGATGAATTCTATTCCAAGAGTAATGTTTTCCCATTTATGACGTTCAGATTAAGCATACTTAAAAATATTACCAGCTTTGAATGATGTAGCAAGCAACAGGCTTGCTACAACCAAAAGGCAAAGATCTGACACCATTCTTTTCAATGTCACTGCTAAATAAGATATCAAAGTTTGTACTAAAATTTACTAATTTACTGCAGCATATACATGGTCTAGTCTTGCACAAATAGACACACAAAAAAAATGCTGATTGTTCTACCCTACAAAATCTTGTGAAACTACTTTTGAAATCTACCCTACAAAATTAAAGTGCTTTATTAGCTCAAATCTAACATCCTATTTTTGTAAAATCAAACTACAGCACCGAACTACTTTTCATGCAAATCCTGTAAGCTAAAGCTATGGATGACCAAATAATACACAGCTCCCTTTTCTGCAAGCCTGAACCTCTCCATCACATTTTATTAACAGCTAACACTCAAATAAGTTGTGTCAGCTGCACCCATCAGGCTTTTACAGCTAGACATTGAACAAAACTTCATCTGAAAACAACTGAGGAAGACAACAATCAAGGACTACTCTGGGGCAAGTGAAATTAAAGACAGATTTATAAAGCTGTAAGGGACAAAAACAGAACCAAAAAACATCCCCAGTTGAAAAAAAGACACAAAACAGTCACCTGAGAAGCAGCCACAGTGCCCACCCCCCCAGCCATATAGCACAAGCAGCATTGACAGAGCAATCGCTGCACAAACTCAGCCCAAGGCTGATCTGTCCTTCCCCCAGTAGAGAAAGAAAACATTTATATCTATATTTAAAAGCACACACACACATCAACAACAAAGCTAAAGAAGCACTCTGATTTTAGGAAAACTTGTAATCTATCAAAAATACCCAACAACAAACACACACAAATAAATATTAAAGCATCTATTGATACTTCTTCACTCACTACTGAAAAGGAGGGAAAAAAACCTCATTAAAAATGAACTGTTTTATCTTCTTTCATAAAAATCAAGAATCCAGGATCTACTCGAAGTTAAGCATAATTTCAGCAATTGCCACAAGCTACATCTCCAAACTGATGATAATTTCAGCAGCTGCCACAAGCTACATGTTCTAACTCAAATTTCGCCCAACAAGTACAATCATCTAAGGAGATCCTGGTCTTCTGCACAGGACTCATCTACAGGACGCATTAACTGTGGACATTTGATCCTTTTGCTAACAATTTTCTGAATGTTCTTGTTCCAAAATTAAGAGTACCTTGTTCAAATTTATCTTAATCCATTCCAAGTGAGACACTTACACTGCAAGAGCTAGATGGAATTGAGATACTTAGTTCTGAAATTGCAATCCAAGACCCAGTCATCTGGGCTTAGGTTATAGCTTGCTTTGTTGTTTGAATGGACAATTCTTCGGGTATTTGAAGACGCCCGTCTTCCCAGTCTGAAGACTTCCTAGTCCAAGGAAACAAATCTCCTGAATTCATCAGGAGTAAAAAAATTGCCATCCCTCTGCCTAAATTCTCCAAGGTCAACCTGACATACAGGTGGAGTGCATCTAATACACTGACAGAATTTAGCACTCTTTCTAAAACCCAAGTAGTTCACCAATCACTGTTCATAGGAGAGCTACCAGGGCAGGAAACGACAGTAACACACCGTGTGAGCCTGGCAGTGCCACAGTGAACGGGAGGCCGATTCCACAGCCTTCTACTGGAATTGGCCACTGTGCAGCTGAGCATGCCAGTTTGTGGCCAGAAAGATGTAAAAGGCAGAAAGAGGAAGCAAAACACAAGCTGCCTCCATAGTTTACTTGTCAGTGGACTTAAAGGAGTGGAAAGTCCAGACTTTGGGTGAACCCCTGATGACAAAATCTAAGATTTGAACTACTGAGTAGCAGGAACCATAAGCAGTTGCTCAGTACAAGCACACTTAAAGCAGCTAGACATTAAGAAGTTCACCTCTCTATCACACATACCATGCTCCAGTCTTCCCAAACCAGGACTCCCCATTTACACTTTCTTTTTATCCTCCACCCCCCAAATTAGGGCCCAACCCAGTCCACTCACTTCCATTCCTGTAAGGTGATAAGCAGAAACTGTGTGTAGGGAGATACCTGAACTGAAGGGTAAGCATCTCTGCAGACGGTTATGGATTGTGAGTGACTACTTGTACGTTGGACTTCTGCCAGTGGCTCATATAATCACCACCACACAGGACATTACTTCAACATACCACTCACAAGTAGCTTCTTTGGTAGCCACCAAACTCTATCATACATAATAAACGTAGTTTACTTGGCAGGAATCAACACTCAACGTTTTGAAAAACTCACTGGAGTTGTATCTGCTAGCTACGTATTAAAGAAGTAATGCTATGAAAGCTGGGAATCACCACCTCCCCTCCAGTTACACAGCATTATTGGAAAACCAGGTGGAGGTGCCACTACATAATTCAGGAAATTAGACCAGTGGTCTAGCTGCACTTGACTGGAGCTCTGAATCAAGCACAGGCAGGAGTTTCAAAAACTGTGCCTCAGGAGTAAGTAAGATGCTTGTAAATTTATAACCTGCCTTATTTCAGGCAAACTTTCCATTGCAGGCTAGCCCTACAGAGCTGCTGTAATGTGCTGTCTATTAATTTAGTTTGCAAGTCTCCTATTCTAAGCAAAGCTATTTAAGAAAAGCTATACTATCTGAAAAAGCAGTGAAAAACATTTACTAATTCAACAAAAGGCCACAGTAAGTTCCTTTGGGTCAAGACAATATAATGGTCAGAGCTATTTCTGAGTAACAACTTTGCAGGTGCGCTTGCACCACAATGACTGCCACACTTGGGAGTTACTCTACAAACAGGCAAACTCCAGAGATGCGATATTATTGCTCTCCGTTTGTGACTCTTAATCAGAAATTCTACAGATTGGGATCACTGAATGAAATTCTAACAACATTTCAACTTTTTATTTGAAACCTGGGAGGCCCATGTATGTAATTACTAGCTAATAGTTACATTTTTTCCTTAGTTTTGTAATAGAAAAAAAATTCAAACATCTCCAGTATTTTAGTTTTGACACTAATAGCTATACTTAGCTGTAATAATGGTTGCAAGGTAGACTTCTTTAAAGACTTACAAGGCTTCTCTTAAAACTTCTTTCATTTTAACAGTCTAAGTAGAGCAAGAACAGACATTATTTATAATGTATGATTACTATAAGGCAAACAAACCTGTAATTATTGTCTGAGACTGATAGTACAAGAAATTACCTGTACTGTTCTCTATACATGAGCTTTCTATGATAAAAATTTTTTTCAGAATTTCAAGTTCCCTTCAGATAATAAGAAGCAGCAGTTTATATATGCAACTCTTACAAAAGTCCTTGCTCTTTAGTTAATTTATCCTCCTATGTTGATGTAAATTAGTTACTACTACTGGACTAAGGAAAGAGAGTCAAGAAACATACAGTCAGATGAACAACTTCTTTGCTACTTTACAATTGCAACATTTTTGTGTTTCACGTCAATATAAACAAGGTGGTCCTGAATACTGTGGTACTACAACAAGTGTACCCCTGAGATGATCTGATTTTATCCCCTCAGCAGTACTCGAGGGAAGCCAGTGGAAATGCCAAATAAACTGTTGATAAGCTCAGTCACGCTAATCCCTGATACTGCACAGCAACCACAAGAACATAAAATTTGCTTTGTATTATTGGTGAAGAGCTATTACTGAAACTATTCACATCTACATACTCTTTCTACTTGCACCTGAGAGACACACTGTTATAGAATAAGGAGATTACAATTGCACTCTTTCAATTTAGTTAATCAGTATAGAATAGAGATTTGACTACAAGAAACAGCTTTAAAATAAAGCTACAATACATGAATGAGCAGGACAAAATTTGTGTGTACGTACACACATAACGCAAAAGTTTACTAAGTACTAGAAATAAAAAAAACAGGATTAAATTGAGATTTCTGCCACGCTGTTACCTCCTCCCTGATCTCTAAACTAGGTTCTATTTTAACCTCATCTATAACAATACCTGCCATCTGCAAACTACTTCCAATCTCATTTTCTACTTTAATCTTTCATTTGTATTTATTTCTCACCATTCCAGGTCATTCACTATTCTTTACAATCTTATTACAATTATTTCATAGATCAATATAGAGGTAAGGGGACTGAAAATAAGGTTTCCAGAACTTCTTTTATCGGCTTTTAGCTACGATTGTCTTCTTTGGTCTTGGATTTAACTTTTAGCATTTTTAATTGATCCCCAGTAGTTTTTTCAGGGCTTCTAGACACTGCTGAAATACAATAATCTCTTCTTTATCCGTAAGTGGACTAGTTGGTCCCAGCTTACATGGTGTAGCTGCCTGTAGCTACACATCGGGCATGCACCTGCACCAAAACCTGTCTTGGCACACCCTAGTGTGCCTCCCGTCTAAGCAAGGCTTTAGAGCAGGGGTCCTCAAACTTTTTAAGCAGGGGGCCGGTTCACTGTCCCTCAGACAGTCGGGGGCCGGACTATAGTTTGGAAAAAAATGAACGAATTCCTATGCACACTGCACATATTTTATTTGTAGTAGTGCACAAAAAAAACAGGAAAAAGAATGCTGTATCCAGCCCACGGGCCATAGTTTGAGGACCCCTGCTTTAGAGTATAGCTTCAGATGTACGAACTATACAGTCTTACAGTTTAAGCCTCCATACCCTGCATTACTCATGTTTTCTCACCTTATCTCTCCATTACCCCAGATTATTGAAAACAGGGGCCGTCTTTGTACAGAGACAGAATTCTAAACTTCCAGAGGGAGCAAAATCATTTCTATTTGGTCCTGAACACTAAAGCCTAAGCATTTGTAAAGTGAAAAGAAGTAGTATCGGATTTACTTGCATCCACTAGTTTTCAATCAAATGTTAATTGACTGGTAGCCATCCAAAGCTGACCAATAAAACATGACTTTCCATGTCTTCAGAATAGCCTTGAAGCACCACCATGTCAAAAAGCCTCAACCACCTACATGCAATATAATTTTGTAGTGTTTAAGTAATTGGATTTTTTTTGTTTTAACAGCAAAACAGCACCTTTATTTTATAAATTTTCTAGTGCATTTAAAAATAATAATAAAACATACAGAAAGGTTGGAAGAAAATCCCTCTCTGCTTATACTGTTGTAAGGTTCTGTGGCTAGCCACGTTTCTCACCTAGTGGAATTTTAGCACTGTGGAGTCCAAACATTTGAGGGTTTCATGTTACATTGGTTTTCAGTTCTGGTGTATGTTTTAAGCTTCCCACTTCCTTCTTCAGAACATTAAGTAAAGTTCTAGAACTATCCAAAATCTTCATGTAAGCAGCTTCAGTTTCAGCAAGAATTTTATCAAGCTCATTTCGTGATGCTACCTTCTGGGCCAGGTTTTCACATACACGCTCCAGTTGTTCATTCAGGACTTGGATTTCGTGCTGGAGTTTGTTTTTTTCTTCTTCTGCTTGCTGGATTTGTTTGTTCAGCTCTTCTTTTTGCATACATAAGTCTTCAATACATTTCACTAGTTCATTATTATACCCTTGAAGAGCAGCTCCCTGCTGAGTCATCCTCCACTCCTGTCCCTGACCTCTGCCACTGCTCCCTGAAGTCCCCTCTGAGGAACAGCCTTCCGCACTCTAAATAAATAAAAACACAACAAAAAAAAACAGAAAGAAAAATTCTGTAAGAAGAGTTACCATGAATAATGCACAGACAGAGCCACTAGGAAAGATGCTCTGTTTAAGGTTAACGTGGCAGTTCTTGAGTTGTGCCACATCTCCTCAGTAAGGAGGTAGGAGAAAATTTGGCATTTACACTGTACCTTTACTGAGCACTGGTCTCTGCTGAGACCCTCACAGCAATGCTCAACTCTAGTATCAAAATACATCCATTATACTTTATAGTATCTTACTACTCCTCTGAATAAACGATGCTTTGCAACTCAGACTTCGTGAGTTTGGTCGGAACTAACCGAAAGACCCTTTCCCAGGAGAGGGCTCAGCAGTCACCACCAGCAGCGGCGGCGGCATCCACTCGGCCTCCCAGGAGGGGAATCCTCCTCGCACACCGAGCGCCGGGCACCCACTTTGCTTGGGGGGCCCGAGGCCGCCTGAAACAGACGGGGCCGGCGCTGCTGGCTCCGCGGGGGCGCCGGGGTGACAGCCTGAGGCGTGCCGAGGCGCGGCGGAGCGGCAGCTCGCTCCCCGGCC